>JAPEBW010000680.1:0-42710 GCA_027405785.1 Ophiocordyceps robertsii
TTACGGTATTATTTATAGTTAAATACGTTATAAACTATAGTTAGGTAAGCTCCTAACTATTTATAGTTATATCCTAAAAACCTTAGTAAGGTCTAACTAGTAATATTCGTTATATCTCCTTAAGCGAGCTTTTATAATACGTGCTTTAAGCGTTCTTATCGCGGGGTTTTATAAGGCTTCCTTAAGAGTAAAGTAAGGAGTCCGGGCATAGCTATCTAAATTCTATAATAACTCCCTTAAGTAAGAAAGAAAAGCTAACGTCCTTATCGGTTTAAAGTAAGGATAAAGTAAAGGGGGTGCTAAGTAATAGCTTTATAGTAGCGATTTTATGCCGTATTAATAGTACGCCGTCCTTATCCTTTTAATAGTTTTATCGGCCTATCCGGCTAATAATAGCTAGGTAGCTTAAGATAGTTAGTAGGCGGCTTTATTATAAATCTTTACTTTATATTTAGTTATGCGGCTTTATTTTTATTAAGGTAATTAGCGCGTTTAGCTAAAACTTATAATAACGTTTTTCCGACTTTCCTTTAAGGCGTATATTTAGGCCCTTACCGGGCAGTAAGGAGTCTCCGCGCCGGGGCATACTTAAGTTCCTTAGCGGGATATATTATAAGAGACCGGCTTTATTTAGGCGTTATCTCGTATTATTATCCTACTTACCCTTTTTATACCGTTTTTTTAATCCTCCGCTAAGTCTCCCGTTTTACTTACTAGCCTTATAAGCCGCTTATAAGCGAGATATTATATCCTACTTACTGCCGCTATTATAGTTATCCCCCGCTTTCCGTCGCCGGGCTTTTTAACTTATTATCCTTCTTACGCGGCGCTACTACTTACGCCTTTCTGCTAACCGACGCGCGTCTAGCTACTAAGAAGGTATTAAGGTAAAGGTACGCCGTCCCGCTAATATTAATAGGTATAGTAAGCACCGGGGTATTAAATATCTATATTCTTACTTAAAAGCGGGTAATAAAGTCCTCGATAGCTTTAGTGCTTAACTCCTCGCTCTTAAGGTTTTAAATATACTTAATAGTCTTAAAGAACCTTTATACGAAGGGGGCCTTAAAGGCGAGAATATAAAGCGTATAGTTAGTATAGCTAATAAAGCGGATATCGAAGCCTAAGAACTTTATTACTTAAGTTAAAGTTAAGTTACGTTTAGACTTTTCGTAGGCCTATAAGTAGAACTTAGCATAGTTTATAGCTAGGCGGAAACTCCTAATTATTATAATCTTATTATTAAAGTATAAGCCTACGAAGCTAGGTTTATTAAGGGTCGTATTAATTATTACTAGCGGCTTTTATAAGATCGGGCGGCGGAATATATCGCGAGGCTAATTATCGCTATCTCCTTTAGTTAAGGAGGGACAGCGGATAAACTATAGTAAGGCGCTTATATACCTTTATATAGCCGGGCTAAGCATAGCGGCGGGCGGGAAAAGCGTTTGCTAAGCGGGATTAAATAAGTCCTTAAGGCTTATAGCGGCTATAAGCTAAGAAGGGGATTTTATAGCATAGGCTAGACCGCGTACGAAGCGAGATAAGGTTTTAGCCGTAATCGCTTAAAACGCCGCTATAAACCCGGCTATAAACTAATTAAGCTAGGCCTTAAATACGTAATTAAGGACGGCGCGGATATCGTTTTAGTTATTTAGCTAAAGCGGGTTTCCGCTAGCTACGGCAGCTACTATAAATCTTAAGACTATAGCGAGGTTAGCTAACCTTAAGGCATTAAGTATCGGCTAGTTATTTCGCTAATAAAGATTTCTAGCTACGCCTTAAAAAATATATAAGCGGCGGGGGCTTCCGGATAGTAAGAGCTAAGCGGGAAGTATAGCGGAGTTGCCGCGAAACTAGCTATTTAAACCTCGCTATAATATAAGGCTAAAAGGTAAGTCGTTTAAGTTAAGTATTTAGAGAAGGTAGTATAGGCCGTCCCTTATAGTGCTATAGTTTAAGTCGAATTTATTAGCTTAAGCGCGGCTATAAAAAGCGGTATAGGTTTATATAGAGGCTTAAACCTAAAGGTTCTAGCTCTTATTAAGGGACTTAAGGCTACGGAGGATAGCCGCCTTATTTTTATAGAGCTTAAGAGCTCGTTTATATCCTTTATATTAAAGGCGTAAGGGCTTATAGGAGAGCGGGCTAAAGAAGTAGTTATAGAATAGCTAGTCTTAGCTATAGGAAACGTTAAACGATAAAAGGACTTAAAATAGGAGTATAAAGATCGTAAGCTTAAGGTAAAGAAAGTTATATATATAAAAGTAAGCGAGGTATAGCGGGCTATAGCTAGCGGTAAAGGGAAATATAGTTATAAAAAGAAAAAAGGAAAGGAGAAAGGGTAAGCGGCGGAGAGAATTTAAATAAGTATACTATAAAGCTAAAAAGGCCTTATTACTTAAGGTAAACGGCGGTATATTATTATTAAAACAACTAATTACCTTAAGCGTAATAAGTTATAGTTTCTTATAACCCGTAATAGCTTTTAAGTCTTATGCTTAGGCTTAACCGCTTAATTCTTTTAGTCGGAGAGTTTTATATTAAGTTATAAAGGCCGCGCGTTATGCTCTCGTCCGAACTACTTAAGTAGCTAACTCCTCTTATGCTTTTTCGAAGGCTTTTACGATCTTCGGCGAGAAGACCGCTTTTTCGTTTACTTATAAGTTATAGCTACTTAGCTAGCCTTTTTAAGCTATAAGAAACTCCTTCCTTAGCTTTCCGCCGCCTTTTTTTATTATACGGCTTTATAAGATTCGTTTTACTTCTTACTTATTTAAGTAAGGTATCCTTTTGTTTTAAACTAGTCTTAAGCGTATAGCTAGCTTATTTGCTAAGCGTAGTTATACTACTAAAACGACCGGATAAATATTAAAGGACCTTTTTATATCTAGCCGGTATATAAGCTATCTTATTTTAGCGGTAACTTTAAACGGCTTAGTGCGTCTTTTTTAAAGCTTCGCTAGTTTACTATCCGTAATATAATAGCCTTTATTAAGCTATAGCTAGACTTAATCGCCGGGCTTAAATTTTAGTAGGCGGTGTTTCTTATCGTATCTATCCTTTATAGCGGCTTAAGCGTAAGCGATAGCTAACCTAGCTTTTTTTTATAAGACCTCTTAGTTCTATAAGTATAAGTAGTTACTTAAAAACTAAAAGCTATTATCTATTTTTATCCTTATAATAAGCTTACTAAAGGCCGCGTAAATTACTAAGGAGAAGGAATTATTAAGGCTAAACTAAAGGGCGACTAGCATATTAGTTTAGCATAGGTTTAGGAAATCGGCGGTAAAGAATCGTAGCGCGATTTCTATAGTTTAGTTTTGCCTTTTTAATAGGCCGTTAGTTTAAAGGTGCTAAGCGGTAGATATAAGAAGCTTCGATCTAAAAGCTTATTATAAGGTCCGCTAAAATACTAAGGTAAACTTTATATCCTAGTTAGAGATTATCCCCTTCGGAATCCCTTAATTAGCGCGGAGTAGTTTAATATATAACGCTTATACTTAGTCTTCCGCTATAAACTAATCGTTGCTTAAGATAAGGAGATATATTTTTAAGAATTTATTAGTTATAGTTAGTAAGGTATTAAAGAAGTTCCTTATAGGATCTTTTTATAGGGATTGTTTAGCTTAAACTATTAAGAGCCCGGTAATAAAGTTTATTACTATTATATAGTATAAAACCGGCAAGCTTTAAATTAAAATAAGCTACTTTAACGTCTTACTTTAGTTAGTTTAGTTATAGTAATAAGTATTATAGCTATTTACGACCTTATCTATATATCTACTAAGCCGTAGGATTAAGAAGCTTTCGGATAAGTCTTACTATATATAGGTGCGGCCGGTATAAAAGTATTTAGCGTAGGCGTCTTCGACGATCTCCTTAGCGTAAGTCTTAAGGATATATAGTCTCCTACGTCCGTTGTTTTTTATAAAGTATAGCAACCCTTATAACCGGAGGAATAAGAGTTTAAAGACCCCGTCTTTATCGCTAAGCTATACTATAATTTTTGCTTACTATATATCTTCTATATATCTATTAATTATTTTCTAGCGGAGCGGCAATTTAATTAATACTTCCGCGTAAAGGAACACGTAGTCCGTTATCTTATCTTCTTAAATACGTTTTAATTCCCCTTCTTAGTTTAGAGATACCGGCCTATCGTCTTAGTATAGTAAATATAAGAGCGCGTTTAGTATAACGTTTTTAACGCCTAGGATATAGTATACCTTAAGCGGGAATTAGCTTAAGTATTAAGACGTAAAGACTAGCTTATCGTTAGATTTTATACTAGTAAAGAATAGGGATTTTTAGTATATAATTCCGTAAGTGCTTATATAATCGGTAAAGATAACTACTTATAGTGTTCTTATAGATAGTACTATAATGCGTAGCTTATATACTGCTTATACTAAACCGGCTACTTTAAGTTTTATAAGCTAGTATTAAGGTTCTCCGCTTTAAAGGGCGCGGCTTAAGTAAATAATAAGCTAGACCTTAGTCCGGGCTAATAGCGTCTTTTTATCCTATTCCGTGCCTTCTTTTAGGTAAAAAGCTATAGCCGCCACTCTATATTCTTAGGATATATCGATCTAAATAAATAGTTATTAGGCGGGGTCGAAGTAGTAAATTATTTAAGGCTTAGTAAGTTTCTTAGTTAAAATCGCGAAGGCCTCTTCCTTTTTTAAAGTAGGCTAAAAAGCGGCTTTCGCGGCATATCGAGCCCGTCCTTAGCTCTTTAAAGGGACTTTATCTTCCCGTCTTACTTAAAGTAGCTCCGTCTTTCGTTTTTATAAAACGTCGACTTCCTTAGCGAAATACGGGACTATATAGCGTAGCTACTTAGTAAGGCCGATCTATTTCTTAAGCTATTAAAGGTTCTTTAAGAACGCGATATCCCTTAAAGCTCGCACGCGTTTATCTATATTTATTAAGCTAATAGTATCTACCTTAAATCCGAGGAGCTATATAAACGGGTATGCTAAAAAGGACTTTAGTCTAGATAAGGTAATATTATAGTTATAGAAGGCGCGGAATACGGCTTTTAAATATTAAAGGTGTTCTTTAGCTATATTAAAGTAAATAATAATATCGTTAATATAAGCCGCTACGTATTCTTAGTATTTATAGAGGATATTATTAATAAACCTTTAAATATATACTAAGGAGTTCTTAAAGCTTATAAGTATTACTAGTAATCTTTTTAGCCCGTAATAGCTTATAACTATAAACCTTTCTTAGTAGTCTTAATAGACTAAGAACTAGTAAAAAAACGATTATGCGTTTACTATATTAATAAACTTCTTTCCTTAAAGGCGTTTAATTATATCGCTTTAAAGGGGTATTAAGTATACGTTTAAGGTAATAACGGCGTTAATCCCCCGTAAGTCTATAACTACTTATCCTTTCTCCTTTCCGTTTACCGTCTTCTATACTACGAATACTAGCGCCGTAAACGGGGTTAGCCCGTAAACTTATTTTAATTAGCCTTACGCGGTTAGCTAGCTAAATATCGTATTTACTACCTTCTTATCTTTATCGCTTAATAGGTATAATCTTAATACGATTTATTAGTATTGCTATCCTTTTACTAAAGGAATGCGTATATATTTAAATTTATCTATATATACTACTCCCTTATTCTTTTAAAGGCGGGGAAATAATTAAAGGATATCTTAGACTTTTAATATATATTCTAAGTCTTTAGCGTAAATCCAAACGCCCTTATTAGTAGTAAGTTCGGGTAGGTCCTTAGTTTGGCCGATTCCGAGTTTATAGTTTATAGTAAGATCCTTTTATAAGAAGTCCTTAATAAGGTCTATTTTATCCGGATTTTCCGTAAGGGCTTTTACTAAGGGAGTAGTAGCATTAACCTCTTTATATAGCTAAAACTGCTTATTAAAGTCCGTAATTATCCTTACTTTTTAGCCTTAGCAGAGCACTAGTAGTTCCTTAAAATAGTTTATCGCTATAAAGCTTATATAATTCTATATTATTATCCGGGCAAGCTTAAGGTTATTAGGGAAAAATATTATATTATGCCTTAATAGCAGCGCCCGGACTTATATAGGTAGGGCGTAGCTAAAACTAGCTAAAATCGTCGTAATAACTAAGTAGATTACCCGTTTACGTATCGCTAGTTTTAGCCGGACTATCTTAACTTCGGCTTTAATTCTTTTATAGGCCTTAATCTATAAAACTAACATAAAGTTAATAAGGTCCTTTAAATAAAGAACTAAAAAGTCTTAGCTAAGTAATATATTAGCTGCTAAGCGTTTTACTATTTAGGCGCTAATCCTTACTTTTACGACCGCGAGGTTACTATTTAGCCTTCTTAGTATATAAGCGGTAAATTCCGCTTATTTAACGGTAGCTATTCTTCTTACTCCTTAAATAAGAATTTATTAAGAGGAGTTTATAGTTATGTCTTAAAAGGTCTTTACTAAGTCGGCTTAAATAAGGCTTTAGTTTACCCCGGTATCTATATAGGCTTTAATGCTTATCCTAGGCCCTTCTTTTCTATAAACTAGTAGGCGTATATAGGTAAATTATAACGGCCTATTAAGGTTTAATAGCTAAACGTTAAGGGAAGCCTTAACTATTTAGACACTTTATAGCTTTTAAATAACTACTTACTATACTAAGCTACGTCTTTATATAGCAACGTCTTAGTTAAGGTTAAAGGGGTGTTTATCTTTAATATATTAGTAAAGCTTATTCTTTAAGGGGAATACTTCGCTATAAAATCCGTATACTTTATCGGCTTCTTATACTAAGTCTGCTATAATATAGATTGCGGTTTCCTTTAAGCTTTCGTTAGTATTTAACTAAGCTCTTTTTATATTATACTTTTTATCCTTTAAATAGTTATTAGTCTTTACCGTAGTTCTTTCCTTAGTCGCGGGGTATGCCCGTTTTAGCTTTAGCGTTAATAAGTATATAGTCCTAAAGGTCCTTTCTCTCTTAAGCTAAAGGACCTTAACTTATATTCTTAGCTATTTAAGCGGGTTTCTTCCTTAACTTAGCGAGCGCTATAAGGCTTAAGGTATATTTATCCTTATTAAGCGGTTTAAAAATATAACTCTTAGTCCCGGTAAGCTTTCGATAAATAGCTAAGGTATCTTAGACTATCCTTTAAGTATATATAAAGTATAGCTAATCGGCCCTTACCTTTTTATAGGTTAAACCTATTTCTTTCGCGCTAGTAAGTGCTTTTAAGATCCTTAAGTATATTTAACTTATAACTAAAAAAGAATTTCCTTATATTCGTTAATCTATTTATTAATATCCTTATTTCTTACTAAGCGTTATAAGGATTCTTATAAGTAGACGTTTAGCTTTTAGTAAATTATTATAGTTAAGTAGTTTAGCTAATAAAGCGCGGCCTTAGCTTTATATTATAAGCGCGATATTTAAGACTTAAAGTCGGATCTTATTACTATATCTTTAATAGTAAAGTGCTCTCTATTAAGTGCTTATATTACTATATTTAAGCGGATTTTAAACCGTTTTTATAAGGCGGATATTTATTAGCTTAGTCCGATACCGGGCTCGCTAAGTTCTTTTTATTATAGTTCTAAGAGGTCTTTAAAATACTATTTTACTATACTTCCTTAAAGGAAGGAGGGCAATTAAATAGCTAATTCGTCCGCGTAAGCCTCGCCTTTATTAGCGTTTCGGCGGATAAAGTCGATAAAACGGTTTACTCCTTAAAACGTACTAGCCTTATCGTCTTCTTAAACTTTATTAAAAGATGCTTTTAAAGGTCTTAACGGGTTAAATCTCCCTATATCCTCGGCTTATAGTTAAGGTTTTTTTTAAGGCTTAATAAGCGCGTTTTCTTTTCTTAGTGCTTAAAAAAGACTAAGGAATTATTCGTTTAATATTACTACTATTCTTACTAAGGGGCTTAAAGCTATACTTAATCTTAGTATCTATACGCTTAGTATAGATAGGTTTAGCCTATTAAGGGTATCGCTTACTACGTCCTTATCGCCTATTATTAAAGTCTTAGTCTTAATACTCTCGCTAAGTACTTAACCTTTTATTTTATACGTATCTTAAAATCCGGTGCGCTATAAGGCCCTTAGCGTAAGAGGCTCGTTTTTATTAATTAAGAGTCCCGAAAATACCTTAGTTAGCGCGGCTATAGCGGATAAGGCTAAATAGTAATACTAAACTAAGAAACTACTAAGTATCTTTTAAGGCGGATTTCCGGTTAAGGCCTTTAAGCTAAACTCTATTAGCAATACGCGGTAGAAATATCTACTAAGCTTATTATCTTAAGGAAAGAGTAACTTTATTATAAGCTTAATTCGGAGGGTATTTAGTAAGCGGGGAGCTAAATAGTTTTAAGGTTAGCTTAACTTTACTTCTTTTATTTTAAGGATACTCGATCCGTCTAAGTAATACCGAATTTAGTTTACTTAGTTATATAGATTTTATCGTTTTATAGTTTATCTTTTATTAGTATTTTAAAAGTAGATTGCTTTTTAAAAGGTAGTAGTCTTAGCTTAGCTAAGCGGGACTTATTTTACGTCTTATTTAGCTCTATAAGCTATCGCGGTATAGTACCTTAAAAAGGGGTAAAGGAGATTATTAAACCGGTATGCTTAGTAGGCTACGGCCTCTTCCGCTTTTATAGCTTACTTATCTCGGAGTTTTATTATAAACGCGTTAAAAAAAAGGTGCTTATTATTAAGGTTAGACTTAAAGGCTAATAAGAGCTTCTTATTAAAGAAAATGTTATTTAGTATCTAACTTCCTATAAGATAAGTACTTAAT
This sequence comes from Ophiocordyceps robertsii, assembly GCA_027405785.1. Classification (NCBI taxonomy): domain Eukaryota; kingdom Fungi; phylum Ascomycota; class Sordariomycetes; order Hypocreales; family Ophiocordycipitaceae; genus Ophiocordyceps; species Ophiocordyceps robertsii. The sequence continues at coordinate 8,785 of JAPEBW010000680.1, forward strand.
CGTGCGATATAGTCGCTTTTAGCTTAGCGGATATTTAAGGGATTTCCGTTTAAATAAGTAAGAATTACTACTATTTACTATGCTTTATAGTATAAGGATAAAGGGATAAAGCGCGGACTAATTACCGCTAGTTAAGGCTAGTACTATAAACTAATTACCGCTAGTTAAGGCTAGTGCTACAGACTAATTACCGCTAGTTAAGCTAGTATAACGGACTAATTACTATACGTAAATATATATAAAAGTTTAAAAATAGTAAAAAGCTTATTTATTCTTAAAGGTATAGCTAGCTACTTTATACTTAGTTCTTTAAGCTAATTTTAAAGATCTTTAACTATATTATTTATAGTATATAAAATAAACCGTAAATATCTTTATAAAATCGCTTAATAAACTAAATATAAGCTTAATTAAAAACACTATAAACTATAGTTAAGGAAATCCTTTAAATATCCTTAAATATCCCTTAAAAATCGTAATAAGGTTTATCCTATATCTTTTAAGGTGCTTTTATAGTTAAAAACGGGTCGAACTATAATTAAGATATCCCGCGGAAATCCTTAGAAATCCCTTAAAAATACCGGCGGAATCCGCTTAATAGTTTCTATAGTATCTCTCTTAGTTAAAGATATCGTAAACTATAGTTAAGTAAGCTCTTAACCCTTTATAGTTATATCCCGGAAACTTTAGCGGGGTCCGACTAGTAATATTTATCGTATCTTTTTAAGCGAGCCTTTATAGTATATGCTTTAAGCGTTCTTATTACGGGGTTTTATAAGGCTTCCTTAAGAGTAAAGTAAGGAGTCTAAGCGTAGCTGTTTAGATTCTATAATAATGTCGTATTATTACGATAAAAGATAGTCTTTAAAACCTTTTTTATTTAAAGGTGATAAAGTATATCTTTTAATAAGGAATCTTAAAACTAATAAACTAAATAAGTCTTTAGATTATAAGAAAATAGGACCTTTTAAAGTTATAAAGAAAATAAAAAAGGTTAATTATAAGTTAGAACTTTTAACTAGTTTACTTATATACCCTATTTTTTATATCTCTTTATTAAAGCCGACTTTATAGAATGCTAAGGTAGTAAGAGAGCTAAACTTAAAGAAAGTCGAAGATAGCGAATATATAGTAAAGGCTATACTTACTAAGAAAATAGAAAATTAAGAACACTTTTATTTAGTAAAGTAAAAGGACTATTTTAGTTTAAATAATACTTAAGAACCTATAAAGCACTTAAGAAATGCTTTAAGAAAAGTTAAGAATTTTAATCGATAAAACCCTTAAGTAAAAGTGTTAGCTTCTTTAAGCTAGGATTTCTTTACTATCTTAGATAGTAAAAGTAAAAAGAAATCTAAATAAGATTTTTCTTTAAAAAAGATCTATAAAGATAAAAGATTAGTATTTTCTTTAAAGAACTTTTAAGGTTACTCTCTTTAAAGTAGGATTTCTTTAATTATTTAAATAGTTTCTTAAAGATTAAGAAGAACCTATAAGAAAAAGACGTTTATCTTTTTAGGTTTAAAAAGACTTTAAAGAGGGGAATATATAACGGAAACCTTATTCCGTTAGTAATCTTAAGTACTAAAAGTACTAATATTTAGTAAAGTAAATACCGCTAAATATAAAGGAGTAATTAGTAAAGTAGATACCGCTAGTTATAAGTTATAACTATTAAAGTAAATACCGGTAGTTATAAGGAGAGACGATATAGCTTAATAGTTAAAGATAGCTAGTATCGGCTATAAGCGGTATAAGCTAGACGCGCTTATATTCGGCTTAAGTTAGCTTTAGCTAGTAATAGGATTCGTATTATAAAGATCGACCGATGCTTTATATAATCGACTAATACTTCGTATAAAGCTAAGGCGGGAGGCCTTACTTTAAAAAAGGATAGAATCTTATAAAAGGTTTTAAGATAAGGATATCTAGTCTTATAAGCTAGTTATTAGTAATAAAGCGTATATTACTTATAACTAGTAATAAAGATAGCGTAAGCTATTTTTATTAGCCTAAGAAGTAGTTTAGTAACCTTATAAGTTATATAAGGTATAAGTTATAGTTTAATATATAAAAGCATATAAAAGTATATAAAAGCATATAAAAGTATATAAAAGCATATAAAAGTAGAACCTTTAAGTAGCCTTAGAAAAGTATAAAAGGAGGTCTTTACTCCTCTTTCCCTTAACTCCTTTCCTTTCTTTCTTTTTTCTTCTTTAGCTAGTTTTAACCCGAGAAATCCGTATAATAAGATACCCTTACCTTATTCGGTTTAGTAGTCTATACTAAGTCTTCTTTTTTATTCCTTTCTAAACGTAAATTTAAATTAAACAAATTATATAAGACTACTTAGCGTATAAGAAACGCTAAGGGTTCCGTAATAATAAGGCTACTAAAATTCCTTTAGCCTTAGTATATAAAAATAGCTATATATATAGCGAACCTCTTACTTATATATAGTATAGCTTTAAAGGAGGCGCTGCTAAAAGCCTTACTTAAGGAGATTAAGGTTTTTTATATATACTTTATTAAATATATTTAGACTTAAGGTTATATTATATATATAACTAAGCTATAAAAGATATTAACTAAGATAGCTAAAATAGACCTTAAGGCATAAAAAGGAAAACTTATAAGTCTTAAGGGGCTTTACAGTTATATTTATAAGGTATAGCTCCTTAACTAAAAGAAAATTATAATTACTTAGGATATGCGCTTTTATAAGGTAATTAAGAAGACTATACCCCTTAAAGAAGAAAACTATAATATTATAGTCTTTAATAAGGATAATACTGACTTTATAAAGGATATAATATTATATCGCTTAGGCTATTATAAGACCCTTAACTATTAAGATAACCTTAACTATAATAAGAATAATAAATCTAAGGGGGGTAAGCTAAGTAGCTTTTAAGATAAGGGTAATAAGCTAAGGTAGTAATAAGCTTTAAAGCTACTGCCTTTTAAGTAGTAATAAGCTTTATAGCTATTATTACTAACCTTTTATAATACCCCTTCCTTACTTATAATAATAATAAAGCTAAGCGATAATAATATAAATATTTTAATACTAAATACCTTAGTTTAAAGGCTAGAAGTATACTTAAAAAAGACTATAAGAGTTTAAAGCAGCTTAAAGACAGCCTTTATAAGTGCGGGTTACTTAAGGACTTTTCCGGAGACCTTATAGCTAAAGATACGCTTAATTCCCTATACGCTAAATCTTAATAATAAGAAACCTACGGATTCCCTACTTAAAGCACTATAAGCTAATAAGATATACTAACTTAATAATCGGCTAACTTACTAATAAATTAGTTATATAGTAGCGGTTAAGGGAGGGCCTTAAAGGACTATATTAAGGGCTTTAATAATAAAGCTTATTATTATAGATTAATGCTAAAACCTATTTAAGCCGGGTGTATTAATAGCCCTTAAAGTAATTTACTAAAAGAGGGACTAATTTAATAACTTAAGTAACTAGCTAGTCTTTAATATATTTAGTGCGATAATCGCCGCTATAAAAGGTTTGCTAATAACTTAAAAATAAGCCTTTAAGTAAGATAACTATAAGACCTGCTAGCTACTTACGATAAGGTAAGAAATTAATAAATTAAAGTAAAAGGATACTTAAAGCCTTATATATAAACTATTAAGGGCTTAGGTCTTTAATAAGAAATAATCTATCTTATAAAGCTAGTTTAAGGTAAAGAACCCCTTATAAAGGCCTATTAAGTTATCTAAGGAAATTAAGACTTAAAGGATAAGCCTATAAAAAAGCTTTATATAGTAGTAGCATACTAAGTATAACAGGTCGGCCTTAACGGGGCTAAAGTAGTGGTTATACTACTGTTCGTTGCTGCTACGGGGCAGCTATTTAATTAAACTACTACGTTAGACGGCGGCAGCAAGGGCAAAAGAAGACGAATTAACTAAGCTGCTAGCTAGTTAATTAACCACGCCTATTAAGGGTCGGTTATACGGGCGCAGCCCGGGCCTAATCCAGGGCCCAGCCCGTAACACTACCCCCTCTTTACCCCGCCGCCCCTAAGCAGGGCTAATAGGTCGTCTCCCCCAGCCGGCAGCTCTCGTAGCTATAAGCCTAGGCCGAACGTCGCCTGCTAGTACGTTGGTAGGTCTCGAACCTAAGACCCTTTATTATAGCTTAGTTAACTATAACGGGTCGGCCTTAACGGGGCTAAAGCAGTAGTTATGCTACTATTTGTTGCTACTACGGGGCAGCTATTTAATTAAACCACTGCGTTAGACGGTGGCAGCGAGGGCAAAAGAAGACGAATTAGCTAAGCTGCTAGCTAGTTAATTAACTATGCCTATTAAGGGTCGGTTGTACGGGCGCAGCCCGGGCCTAATCTAAGGCCCAGCCCGTAATACTAAGCTTTATTAAAGCTATTTATAACGATTATTGCGGTTAAGGACTTAAAATAAAAATAATTTAACGTTATTTACGCTTATATATATATAAAAGTATAAAAAAAGGCTTTTATTACGTAGCTTTATAAGCTTAAAGATAGTATAAGCCGGGTTTATAAGCTTAATAAAGCCTTATATAATTATAAAAGCTCGCTTAAGTAATAGTACGATTAAATAAGCATAAACTTAAAAGAATATAGCTTCGAGCGCCTTAAAACGAATAAGTATATCCTTTACTATAAAGTAAGTAATATACTTATAATCGTTTATATAAATAATTTTATTATAGCGGCACTTACTAAAAAAGCTATTAAGGCCGCGGCTAATATCTTAACTAAGCTATATAAGACTAAGTAGCTTAGCGAGCCTTAAGAATTCTTAAGTATTTAATTTAAATAGGATAAAGCGGTAAGAACAATTCTTATATACTAAATAAGGTTTACTAAAAAGATCCTTAAGAAATTTAGTTAAAAGGTTACTAAAGCTATAAAAGCGCTATAGCTAGTAAGACTTAAGGTTCCTTATAACTAAAAAAGTTAAGAACTTATAATAAATACTATAAAGTAGCTTTATAAAATTAGTAGCTTTAATTACTTATTAATAAGCACTTAGCCGGATATTATATATATAGTAAATAAGCTTTTTAAGGCTAATAATAACTTAACTTATAATTATATAGTAATTATAAAGACGCTATAGCGTTATATTAAGGGCACCTTAAACTACGGGGTTATAATAAGGGGGAAATACTTAATTAAGGACCTTAAGCTTTAAGTATATATAGATACTTCCTTTACTAATAACTAAAGTACTCGTTGCTTTATAGCGGGCTATATTATATTCTTTAGCGATAGGCCTATCTTTTAAAAAAGTAAGAAGCAAACGATTATAGCGACCTTATTAATAAAAGCGGAGTTTATAAACCTTATACTTATAAGCATAGCGGCGATATAGCAGTATTAGCTATTAATAAAGCTAGGCTAGCTATAGCTAAGTCTATTTATAATCTTTATAAATAATTAAAACGCGAGGCTTATAGTGCTAAATAGAAATAACTTAGCTAAGACTAAGTATATTAATATCCGCTATAAATAGATTATTTACTATACTAATAAAGGCTTCTTTTAATTAGTATAAGTATAAACTAATAAGATAATCGCGGATAGCTTTATAAAGAGCCTTTTAAGAGAAAAATATAATTAATTCGTTTAGTAGCTAAGAATAAGAAAGGCGGCTAAATAAAGCTTTAAAAGGCTTTATATATAAACGGGGCGTTATATAAGCGGAATAGCTAGTTATAATTAGTTAAGATTAAAAAATACTAAGGCCGGAGTAATATATAAGGGAGAGGCTATATCGTAAGGCTTTATATATATATACGCCTTATATATAGCTAAGGGGAGGTGTTATAAATATAAGGAGTATATACGCTAAGGCCTTATACCTATTTTACTATAAGAGCCCTAGGCGTAGCCCTAGCCCTTATTTATACGGGTTAGCTATATATATATAAGAGCACCCCTTCGTATATATATTCCTTCTTAGCTAGCTAGACATTATTATTATCTTTTAAAGCTCCCTCTTTTTATATATATAAATATAGAATGTAAATACCTACGACCTATATAGACTGCAAGCCCTTAGCGGTACTTTATACTATTTTAGATACTAAACGGTGATTGGCGCTATCTAGACTAAGTAGATAGATATGTACCCTAAAGTCTCGAAAGCTTAGATAATTAGCTCTTATATTAGCTTAAGCAGCTCTAGATAGGGGATGCTATATAGAGTAGAGGGTACGAATATAGATAGGTAATTCTCATTATATCTCGGTTTGATTCGTAAAAGATATAGCTGTTCACAGTTAAAAAGTCTAGGCAGATGAACTCTAAAAGGCCAAGATGAGCGGAGTCTATAAATCGAGACAAATGAAATCTACAAGTCGAGACAAATGAGACGTCCACCTGCAACCACACCCAAAAGCAAGGAATTCCAACAAGGGAACAACCAGAAATCAGGAACGCAGACCCAGCTCAGACTTCCCTGGCGGTGACATCGGATTCCGCCTCGCTCATCGCCCCGTCGGATCCGTAGCCGGTTTCACCAGACTCAGAGATCGTCGCCCCATCATCGTGACCAGCTGCGTCAAGCAATGCTGCATATCTCGGGTTGTGCCTCGGCTCCTGCGACGACTCGGCTGCCACAATCTTTTCCAGACCGATGAGACTCTGGCTGGCCAGATCTTGGGAAACATGGCCGGCACTGTATCCCGGTGCGGATTCCTTGGCCACGGGCTAATGATAGGAGGGCTCGAAGCCTTTGCCGCGACGATTTTGGCGCTTGAGGTGGTGTTGCTTCGACGAGTACAATCCCAGGCTTCCCGACCTCTTCCGGCTCGTTCCCGATGCCTGGCTGCCCGATGAAGCAGATGAAGCGTCCGATGTCATCGACGAGGTCAGCGGAGCGCCTGCAAAGGCTTGGCGGGCGATTCTCTGCGCGGGACCATGCTGGACTCGAGCGGTTGGCTGCGCCGCTTCTGTCGTCACCCTTTCGTCCACATTCGTATCGTACATTCGCTGGAGTTCTTCGAGGCCCTCCGCGGCCGTGCACCGGAAGCCCGGATTGAGGGTCATCATATGGGTCAGCAAGAAGGTTTTCAGCTTGGTCGAGCCCTCCCTTGCCTCGAAAACCTCGGCATCTTTGCGACAGTGTTTGAGGAGCGAAACTGCCCCTTTCTTTTCTGGAAGCTTCGTGCCGCATAGCGTTTCACAGATCACCAAGCCGAGAGACCATATGTCAACCGCTGGAGAGTAGTGCAGCCCCTCCCTCTCCCCGTGTCCAGACACCCACAGCTTCTCTTGCAACTCGGGAGCCATGTACTTTCGAGTGCCGCAAATAATCGGCAGGTCATCGCTATTCTTTGATTCCCCAAAGTCTCCAAACTTGACGACAATTTGGGTTGCGGAGCGGGATCGGACGAGTATGTTTCCCGGCTTGATGTCTCGATGTACGACCGGCGGCCTCATTCCATGCATGTATTTCAAGGCTGACAAACACTGGCGGAGTATTGACAGACTCTCGGTTACCGAGATATTCTCTTGGCAATCCAGAGACAGTCCAGGGAGGTATTCCATGTGCAACTCGGGCGGATTCTGGGATTTCTCAAGAAGTTGTACAATGTGAGGCTATTGAGCTGTCAGTACGATAAGCGAGGGTCAGATGGAGAGTACGAACATGGTCAAGCTTCGCCAAAATCCCGGCCTCCATCTCCCAGTTTCTCGCGAAATCTGGCAGCCGGGTTGCCTTATCTGTCGGCTTGTAGACAACGAACTCGGCTGCAGTGCTAACATCCCAATAGTGAGTGACAAAACCGTAGCTACCACCGCCGATGTAAGTTTTCAGGTGGATTTTGCCTTGCCCAGGAGTACGGGTACCCGTAGGACATTGGGTGTCAGGGCGGCTTTAGCCCACCAGACAGAGCTTTACACAAAGCAATGGAAAGAATCGCGTCTGCCTGAAATGTAATGATGTCCCGGCCGATGTTTGCACAAAGAAGACGACCCTGGGTCTCACGCGCCACTAGCAAACATAAAAACCCTGCTTTGATCGTGCACAGCCATCCAGCCTCAAACTTGAGCTTGACTGCATCACCCCTGGCTCATTGCAAAATGTCTGTGTCACCCTCAGATGCAGCCCCCACGACCTTGACGGTAGATGACATCGCCGCGTGGAGCGATGAGCATCTTGGCCGGTTCATGAAGGAAAACCGCGAAGCCAATGGCAATTCCGTGCTTCCCATAGCTGGCTGGGAGAAAATGTCAACGGAGGATCGACAGCGTCTGGCTGATAGACTCAAGTTCGCCGTCCCTCGCCCCATCGCTCTCACTTGCTAACAATCTTCATTTAGAGCACTGCAACAGAAGCTAGACCAAGCCGCTGTCTCCAGCCCCCTCGACCTCGATGCGAGACGCAAAACCCCTCCATATGACGTTCAGGACTGGGCACTGTTCGACGAGAAGGAGATATACTGGAACCTGGTCAACGATGGCGGCCGCCCGCTGTTTCACATCGACCTCTTGGATCAGGCGTACAAATATTTCACCACACCAACAGACGACCCTTCACTCCCGGCTGAGTATAAATCGTTCCGGCCTTGGATATACCTTTACTTGACCTGGGATGATCCGTGGAAAATCTTCCCGAGACAGTGGGAGAGATGGCAGGATTTTCGCAAATGGCAAAACGATCACAGAGGGCTTGAGGATGAAGGGGCCGACTACCCAGCCTTTTGCGAGATGATGAACCATTACACCAAAAGGGATGGAAACAAGGAGCGTGAGGCCGAAATCCAAGCCAACCCATTGTACTGGATGCCGAATTGGGAGTTGTGGAAAGGTTTTCGGGAGAAGCTTCAGAGACGGAACCACGAGCGCGGATGCGACAACTTCTCCGATTACGTCGACGCCATGAGGAGGCGCCTGGCGCAACACGGATTCACTGGGCCATTTGACCTGAAGGAGAATCCCAAACAACAAGACAGCTTGACGACCTGGACCGAGTACCTTTACTTTGAGTATTGGTCGCTTGACTGGTTCGACGAGAAAATCAAGTGGCTCCAGCCAGACAACGACAAAGCCTGGCAAATGGTATTGGAATCCAAGACGCTAAGACCAGGCATGACCAGAGAGTATTTGGGGTCGAACGAGTTCAAGTGCTATCTCAGTGATGAAAGGAGTGAGCATTACAAAGCCGTCACGGCGGCAACGGAAGAAGTGGAAAGGGTTTCCACCTTGAGCGAGCTTGACCCGCGTCGCCAGGAGGCGGCGGAAAAGCTGGCGGCAGCAGATAAAGAACTCACTATCGTCCTGGAACGACAAAGACTCCCTTGCAATATCTGCCGTTCTCAGTTGGAAATCCACGGAGTACAGAGGAAAATGGGCCACCAAAAGGACCTCGTGGGATGGGTTCGGGAGCAAGTACCTCTGGTAGAGGCCGAATCGACCCAGGCCAGGACGAGAGGGGCCAAGAAGAGGGCGCTTGCATCTTCCAAGGACTCCTCGAGCGGGCAGCCTTCCAAACAGCGGAAGGTAGGCCACTCAGAACTTGACGTGGCCCCGTCAATCGAGGCCCAAACCAACCCGCTCCCACCGGGCTGCCTCGACGCCCCTCCGACGGAGCCCGCGCCTACCGGATGAAACGCCAGGACGCCGCGACGGCAGTTGAGGGGAGAATGCCAGCCCTCGAGGTCGATGAGGGTCAGTGTCGAGCTATGGACGAGCGGAATGACGAGCGATACACGAGGGTTGCTTTTTCCTTTGTTTGTTTGTTTTTTCGATGACGGAGACTTGTTTTGATCAAGATGAAATTGTTCTTCACTCTGTGCTGTACTTTCGAGTCGGGTTTTGCCTCAAGCCAATGGACAAATTGAATTATATTCGTCTTGGTCGACATTCGCAGGTGAAGACGACGGCCGGCCCGGCATCCGAGCCGAGGTACATAGTTGCCACCCGGCCGGCCGAGCTAAGCCGAAACAGGAAATGATCTCTTATCCCTACAAAGCTCCACCAACCACCAAGCAACCGTGACTTGTCTTTGAACCTCGCTCCATCTTCAACGCCCTCACACGCCCTCACACGCCCTCACACGCCCGTGCCGACCGCCGTGCTTGGCCATCGATATCTGCTGCTCTGTGCCTCCCCGGCCATTCTCTCGGCCCAGGGCCATGGTCGCGCCACTGCGGGGCGTCTGCCTGTAGGTGAAAGGCTTCCGCGTGGCCTCGAGGCGCAGACCCGACGACGACCATGACTGCTGCCTCGCACAGCCTACCGCGTCGCAGGCGGAGACAAGACAAGCCTGCCATCTCGGCCCGCCTCATTCTCGACGACCGCATCGACAGTGACGTCGGCAACCTGTCCGAGGACCTCTTCGCAGACCTCTTCCCTCACCTGGTCGACGACTGTACGTTCCAGACACATCTCCTCTGCCCTGCGCGTGCCGTGTCGCGCTACTGATACTTGGCCCTTCTCCCCCCCCCCTCCCGGCGTAGCCTACGATCAAGTCGCCAGGGTATCCCACATCGCTATCTCGCCATGGACGCCCAATGCGACCCCCTCCGGCTCGGCCTGGTCTATCGTCCCCGTCGTCCAATCGCCCGCCCTCGCGCACTCGACGGTCCAATTCTCCCCCTCGTCGCCGGCTCTCCAATGCTTCGCCGCTACGCTGCAACAGCTTGCGCCTTCAAGGCTGTCGAGCCATAGCCGCAGCGGCATCGAGATCCTCGTCATCGACGTCTCCCCGCTACCCCTCGATACCGTCTTCGTGAGCCTCGAAAGCGAGTCCACGAAGAGACTGGAGAATGGCGAAGGCAACTTTTACAGAGAGCATCCCGCCAGCTCTCGGAGGAAAGCCGCGTCGGATGCGTCGCCCGAGGAGCGCTTGAAGGCTGCCATCAGAACCTCCCTCGCCAGCCTCCAGGTGATTCATACAGGCGACTTGTTTCCGCTGCCGCTCGCTCCGCATCACGTCACCCACGTGCCGCCCAATCCCGGCAAGATAGTGCTGTGCGAGCCAGTGGCCCAGGGCATCCTTAGCGACTCGACAAAAATCGTTCTTATGCGCGGAAGGGTCCATACGAGACAGGCGCGGCGCCAGGTGTCCATGGCCTCGAGCCAACGTACCAACGGAGCTGCCGAGGACGATGAGGATGTCCACACAGACCAATTCTTTTCTGCGGCAGAGGACCGGGCTCGCGCAGACGTTCGCGCCGACGACACCGAGACCGCCACCGAGACCGAGACGGACCTGTCGGGCCTGGAACAAGACGACGAGCTCTCAGACGATTCCATGGACGACATGATTTCCCTGCAGGCTCCCTCTCTGCCACCCACCAATGCGAGCGGCGCCGGGACAATGCAGCCCGGGACACCAGTCACTGTAGGCACCCTTCGAGGCCGGAGGACCAACGGTGCCGCCACCCCCACCTCCGTCTTTTCCAACTACACGTCCACAACAGCCAAGCCTGACCGGCCCCGAGGGCGCTTGTTCAAGGCGCATGGCCTGCTGAGCCAGATACCCTCTGACCTGTTGCATCCGAAACCCGCGTCCGAGGAGGACGAGGAGGCAAGAATTTACGTCGACATGACGTCGTTGCCCAAGTTGGGCTGCTTCTCCGGCGACTGGGCGCGCATAGAAGCCGCAGAGGAGCCCCCCTTGAACGGCTTCGGTGCCTTTGGCCTCGGAAGCTTCGGTCAGGGGGAGTACGAGACGTCGAGGTGGCGGCCGGTGCGAGTGTACGGACTTCCAGAGGGATATTCTCAGCGCCCCGTCACCCGAATACCAAGCTCCAGGCACAATGAGCGCAAGCCGTCCTTCTTCGAGTCCCAGGTGCGGCGCATGCCCAGTCCTGCCGCTTATGCCTCACCGATTCTGCTCGCCAATCTCGACAGCCCCCCTTACCTACGCATCTCGACGCTCAAAAAGGTATCGTACCAGGGCAAGGGGACGCTTCCCCGGTTCACGAATGCGTCCCATCCTCCGTATGCCAAGGACATTGGGATTCACCACATTCGCACCCCCATCTCGACCGAACGTGCCTACCAGACTGCCGTTCTGGGCGGCCTCAAACGCTATTTTGCACGGAAAACGCGCCTTGTCCGGACCGGCGACTTGATCGCTGTGCCCGTGGACGCTCAGCTAGGCCGAGTTCTTCAAGAGGGGCAAGGCGGCAGCGGCTCTGAAGTCAACGACGTCATGGCGTTGACGGCCGGCGACAGCCGGGGCTGGCTGCCCTCGCCTCGGGTCGACAACGTCGCCTGGTTCAAAGTCGGACACATACAGATACAAAAGTCCGACGAGGACGAGGACGGAATCTCCGAGACCTTCTGGGGTTCATTCGCGTGTATCAACAGCTCCACGGTCGGGATGCACGGGACTGGGTTCGAGAAGAGTCGCGTTCCGCCAAGCAGCCAGAGCACCTGGCCGTATTACCTGGGACTGAGAAAAGCTCCCAGACGGGGCTCGGATGCGACATGCTTGGCGCTGACTTTGCCCAAGCCGCCGCTCGTCTCTCCCCTTAGGCGGCAGCTCAGGGAACTCATCGCGGCAGCGACAAGCCAAAGGGCCATCCACCTCAAGATGCCCCCGATTGCCATTCTGCTCACGTCGAGCCATCGAAACATCGGCAAATCGACACTTGTCCGAACCGCCTGTGTCGACATTGGCCTACACGCCTACTCTGTGGACGCCTATGATATCCTGAGCGAGGGCGGCGGCAGCGGCAGTGACGTGAAAACGGATGGCTTTTTGAGGACCAGGGCTGACCGAGCCATGAGCTGCGGATCGGATTGCTGCGTGCTTTTGATTCAGCACCTTGAGGCACTGACGGCGGACCGGATCGAGTCGACGATGAAGGAGATCCTGCGAGAGACCAGGGTGCTCATCGCGACGACCCACGATGTCGACCACATACCGGACGGGGTGAGGGGCATCTTCACGCACGAGCTTGAGATGGGCGCGCCGGACGAGGCGGAAAGGGAGGCCATCCTACGCTCCGCAGTGGACGACCGGGGTGTCAGCCTTGAGCCCGCCATCGACCTGAATTCCGTCGCCTTGAAGACGGCCGCCTTGGTGGCCGGGGACCTGGTCGACGTTGTCGAACGGGCGTCAGTCGCCCAGCGGCTCCGGCTGGAACAGCTGTCGGCTCGGACGAGCCACGACGGCGCCGTGGTGACAGTCAGGGACGTGCAGGTGGCGGGCGGACCCTTGGCGCGATGCCTGACGTGTGCCGACTTCGACGTGGCCGTCGAGGCCGCGCGCAAGAACTTTTCCGACTCAATCGGCGCCCCCAAGATCCCCAACGTGACGTGGGACGATGTGGGCGGGCTCAACAACGTCAAGGAGGCCGTCACCGAGACGATCCAGCTGCCGCTCGAACGACCCGAGCTGTTCGCCAAGGGCATGAAGAAGCGGTCGGGCATCCTCTTCTACGGGCCGCCAGGCACGGGCAAGACGCTGCTGGCCAAGGCCATCGCGACCGAGTACAGCCTCAACTTCTTCAGCGTCAAGGGACCCGAGCTGCTCAACATGTACATTGGCGAGTCTGAGGCAAACGTGCGTCGTGTGTTCCAGCGGGCGCGCGACGCGAGGCCCTGCGTCGTCTTCTTTGACGAACTCGACTCGGTGGCGCCCAAGCGCGGGAACCAGGGCGACAGCGGCGGCGTCATGGACCGCATCGTGTCGCAGCTACTGGCCGAGCTCGACGGCATGTCGGGCGGCGAGGACGCGGGCGGCGTCTTCGTCATCGGGGCGACAAACAGGCCGGACCTGCTGGACGCCGCGCTGCTGCGGCCCGGGCGGTTCGACAAGATGCTGTATCTCGGTGTGTCGGATACGCACGACAAGCAGCTCACCATTCTGGAGGCTCTCACTCGAAAGTAAGTTGGCCCACCTCTTCGGGGTCTTCTTTCTTTCTTTGGATTCTTCAATCCGTGGCCTCCCTTTCGCCCACATAAGGCTCACCCTCTGCGCCACTATAGGTTCACACTTCACCCGTCCGTCTCGCTGCGGGCCATCGCCGAGCGTCTGCCATTTACGTATACGGGAGCCGACTTCTACGCGCTGTGCAGCGACGCCATGCTCAAGGCGGTGACACGGCAGGCAGCGGCCGTGGACGCAAAGGTCAAGGCCATCAACGCCGAGCGCGAGGGCAGGGGCGCCGCCGCTGCTATCTCGACGGCCTACTACTTTGACCACCACGCGACGGCCGACGACGTGACCGTGCTGGTGACCGAGGACGACTTTGGCGCCGCCCACCGCGAGCTGGTCCCCAGCGTCAGCGCGGGCGAGCTCGCGCACTACGAAATGGTGCGCGCGACGTTTGAGGGGGCGCGGCAGGGAGACGGGCAGGGCAGCGGCGCGGGGCCCGCATCTGCCTCTGTTCATGCGCCGCTGCAAGTGCCCAAGAATGGCAGGGCTGGGTCTGCCAGCGGCAGCGGCAGCGGCGCCAGCCGAGCCGGCAGAAGCAAAGGTAAGGACAAGGGCAAGACGGTTGCGCTGACGAGCGATGGTCGATTCGACGACGACGACATTGACTCGTCGGGGGACGGGAAGGGCGACGACGGCACGGTCAACGGACGGGCCAAGGGCAAGGGCAAGGCGGTTGCAACGGGGTTCCAGGACGGGACGGCGAGCGACGACGATGGCCTGTATTGAGGACGTGAGCGATGTGAAGTCGGTCGGAAGAGGGGCGGCTCATCTGAAGAGGGGCGATCTGTGGAACTTTGCAAGTAGGATAGAGAGCGCGTGGCGTGCTTGAATGATGCCCCTTGGCTCTCTGTCTCTCTCCGTCACTCACACACACAGACGCCGAGTTTGATTAGATATCATACAAACCACCATCGCCGGAGACCGATTGACCTGCAGAGAACCGACGAGCTTCTATTCTACGGGGCCGCCTATTTGACCTCGGGGCGCTTTGCGTCCCCTCCTGCGCTGACGGTTTCTTCCTCTTTGTTCGCCTCTTGCTTCCGCTCCCCTCCCTTTGGCTCCTCCTCCTCCTCCCCCTTCTTGTCCGGCTTCGGCTCCGGCTTCGGCTCCTCTGTGGCGACCGTCTCGGAGGATTCCACCTTTTTACTCTTGGCCTCGGTCGCCTCGGCGGTCCGCGACGCCGGGGAGGTCAGGTCGGCAGAGCAAGGCCGCCACCGGCCGCTCGTGGGGCTTTGGACGGGCTCACGGGCGGCGGGGGCGGAGGCGGCAGCAGAGTCTTTCCAGGCGCCGGTCGTGGGGGACTGCAGGGCGTGAATAGGCGCGGCAGCGGCAGCGGCATCGGGGGAGGCGGGCTCGGGTTGGGATTGCTGATTGGTGGCGCCGGCCGGCTCTGCATCGGAGGAGGCTGTCTTGGTCGCGGATGTCCCGTCGGCGTTGTCAGCGGCAGTTACGGCTTTCTTCGTGTCTGACGTGGCGCCCTTGCCGTGGACCTTTTCGCGGAGGGCCCGGAGGCGAAGCTCCTTTGCCTTTTTGGCAGCCTCGTCGGCGACGGACCGCACGGTGAGGACGGAGGGCTTTGCAGGGTCCGACCTGGTGTCGTCCTGCCCGGGCTTAGACTTGCTCGAGGCCGACTGTGCGGAAGAGGAAGCTTTCGGTGCGGGCGCGGGTGGCGCGGCGGGCACGGCCTTTGGCTTGGCGGCGGCCTTTTGCTTGGGCTTGGGGGGTTCGGGGGGCTTGTCGTGGATGGAGGGTATTGTGTGTTCATCGTAGTAGATCTTGACGTGCTGCTTGAGCTCGCCATGCTCGTTCCAGTCTTCGATTTCGACCAGGTCCTGTCGACGCAAAGAAGGCGGGTTAGCAACGTGGCGGGACAGAGAGGGAAGACGGGCCGAGACAACGCACGCCGAGGACAACGGCCTCCTGGACCAGGCCGGGCAGCTTCCTCAGGCGGCCGCCCTCATCCTTGCCGGCGCGGCGACCCCACAGCATGCGGGCCCTCGCATCGGTGGCAATGTCGACGGCCTTGAAGGGGACGCGGTTGGCGCGCAGGATGGTCTCGAGGCGCGAGGTGGCGGTGACGATGTGGGAGGAGCCGGCGGTGAGCGAGGTGAAGATGTAGAGGGCCGGGTCGGTCGAGTAGGTGGTCATTGTCGGGAGACGAGGGCGGTGGCCGAGGGCCCAGTGTGGCCGACTTTTCTGCGATGCTTGGCGAGACGGCCCGTTCCGTTGGCCTGGATTGGGAGGCGAGAGGATGGAGTTGGCGATGGACAGGAAGCGATGCCGGGCTGGAGGGGGAGCCTGATTGGGCTTTCAGAACCCCCCCCCCCCCCCCCCTGAGTCGTGGGCTGCCAGTGCGGGGGTGGGGCAGGGCGCCTGGTGAGAGAGAAACAGCGGGCGAGGGGCGGCGTTTAGGTAATACCGGTGGTCCCTGAAGAGTCACAGGCTCTACAGAGTAATAGCGCGCGATGCACCGCGATGGCTCCGACGTGAACCTTGAGATGGCGCGCACTCGAGGAAACAGCCACCGTTTCGCCAGAGGTCAAGGGACGCGATGACTTGGGCAGCCAGCCTCGCACCGGGGCCAGAGCGGCAGGGCGTGTGTGTGTTGGGTACCCATGTGGCCAAGAGGGTCAGCCGCTTTGTGTGGCTGACCTGGTGGCCTGCTTCCCGGGGCATTGGCAACTCGTCTCTCTGGGCCGTCTCTCTGGACCCTCCCGTCTCTCCGGACCCTCCCGTCTCATGGCGTCGGTTTTCGCACCTCGTTCCGACTTCTGCGTGCAGGGCTCGTCTCGTCCGACCCTCATCTCAGCCATGCTGCCGTCCTTCAATGTTGACGAGCCCTGTCTTGGCCAGCATCGTGTGCTGCCGCGTTCCAGCCCCGCCACCGGCCGCGCTCTCTTCTCTCGTCTCCTCTCGACCAACTAACCCCCCCCTGTCTTGGGGCCGTCTCGGCGAGAAAGGGCCTGAGACGGGAGGCTAGTTCCAGACCCCAAAGGCGCCGAAGCCATGCCCGGGCTTGCCCGCCATCCAAAAGCGAAGCCACGACGACCTACTCCAGTCTCGGCAGCTCCTCTGATGGCAATCGAGGCAGCAGCCGGCCCCCCGTTGGCTGGCCGGCAGACGGAAGCAGGTGACGACGAGCTCAACAGGCTTGGCAATGAAATCGATGGTCTCACAAGCCACGTCGCCCTTGTTGTCGCCCAGAGGCCACGACAGGCAACCCGCCGTGGCGCGTGCAGCGGCAACGGGCCGGGCTTGGCCAGCCGCCGCCTCAGGCACGCGTCTCCGAGGCGGGCAAACCGAGCAAACGTGGCATCCGATGCGTGGAGCCTTTTTCAATGGCGGCCCGTCGTCCTGCAAGGTACGGCCAGTCAGAGGGAGTCGTGTCCCCCGAGGACAGGCGGCCCAGGCCAGGCCAGGCCCCGTCAGAATTTTCCGCCTCTGCAAGGCTTGGCCTGCACGCGCCGGCTCACTATTTGATATGTGCACATTCGTACGTGCATACAGCAGCATCTTGATCGGGTACAAGAAGGGCAGCCGGCCCGTTCGTCTCGTCGCTTCGTCACCCCTCACTCTCGTTTCTCGCTGCTCTCGCTCTGTGCGCGCTCGTTACGCCTCGCCATCTGGCCAATAAACCCCTCCATTCGTCATCGCATCATTCCTTGATGCCGCTGCGCTTGAGACAGCGATACCCTCGTTGCTAAAACATCCCGAGATATCTTTGCTCACCATGCATTCCCTCGTCCCCCTTGTCGCTGCCGCCGCCGCCCAGCTCGTCGCCGCCCACCAGGACACGTCCGGCACCACCACCAAGACGGCCACCACCACTCGCTACCTGACCGTCGTCCAGTGCGACCCGGCCCTGGCCAGCTGCCCGCTGCCGTCTCCGTCGTCCAGCCTGTCTGTTCAGCCGACGCCCTATCCTGCCGCGCCCATTGTTACCTCTGCTGTTGAGCCGTCGCCTCAGCCCTCGGCCAACTCTTCCGTCGAGGGCCCCTCGTCTACCGAGGCCGCTTCTCCCGAGGCCCCCTCCTCTCCCGTCGAGGCTCCCCCTTCTGCCGTCGAGGCTCCCCCTTCTGCCGTCGAGACCCCCTCTTCCGCTGTCGAGACCCCCTCTTCCGCTGTCGAGGCTCCCTCTTCTCCGACACCCCCTCTGCCGCCTTACTCTGCCCCATGGTCCATCTCCAACTCGACCGCCAGCGCGGGTCCCAGAGGCACTGCTCCCCTCACTCCCGTGGCCCCAGCAGAGCCCTCGGCCACGTCGTCGGCCGGTGCCCCCCCCACCGTCCCTAGTGGTGCTGCCAGCGGCGTCCAGCTTGGATCCGCCGCCGCCGCCGCCGTCGTGGTCGCCGCTCTTGCTGCCATTCTCTAGAGCAGCGGCGGCAGGCTCAGCTTTTGAACACTCTTGGCCCCTCTCCTTGTCTTGAACATATGTGCCCCTCCCATTCACATTCGATATTTACTCTCTTCGTTTCTTCTGATTCCCCCCCTTTTATTTCTTTGGAGAGGGACGTTTGGTGTTTTGGCCACGAGTACAATCCAAGCCTACGCCCTTGCGATTATTCCGTCATTTCCCCCTTTCTCCCCTGGCAACAAGGAGGCGAGAAAGCAGTGGGAAAGGGTGGTGGCCATGGCATATCGCGCCGCCAACCACGACTTGGGACCGCGCAGCAGCAATGGCGCGAGGAGCAGGAGGAGAGAGCCCATTATGTACATGCCCGTTGTTACGATGCCACGCCCCTTTTCTTTTTGAAAATATCCTCGACGTCGGTCGGGATGAGCTACGTAATGACGCAGACGAATTATAATCGAGGACTGACATGCTTGCGCCGCCGCCGCTGCTGCTGCTGCTGCTGCCTATAATGAGAATGCGCCCCTCCAAGACACGAGAGATCTGCACCGAGCGAGTTCACTCCTGCTTTCCCTTTTCGGCCCCCGGCGACTCACCTTCAGCTGTGCCCGCACGCGACGGGCTTCGCGACTGGACGCCCGTCACGTGGCACCGGATACTCCGAACGTGTGGGCGACGGACGGTGGCCCTGGATCGACATGCCAGTCCCGATGTCTCTCCGTCTCTTTGCTTGCTTTTCTCCTCGTTGGTGTCATCCCGCCCCCCCTCTGCTTGGCCGTGGTAAGACCGCCTTTTCCTTTTTCCTTGTCTAAAGGGACGGCATCCGTACGCGCCAGCCTACCTGTACAACCCTGCGCTTTCTCCAGGAGGCATGTCAAGTATTTTCCTGCTTGGGCAAGGTTTCAACGTCGTCATCGTCGTCGCAACATGCAAAAGGAACCCAAAAAGGACCGGAGTAGGCGCCGACGCCGGCCCCCCTCCCGGCCCCCGGCCCCAAAGATCTAGAACCGCATTGCACCCGGGGTGGGGGGGGAGAAGCATCGCCGAGGCCATCGTACCGTGGCCTATCGTGTGTTTGCGTGCGCGCGACGCAACGCCGGGGGGGGGGAACAGGCTGCTGCTCGCGCGACCCTGGCACGGCCGGGCCTCGTTGCGGCCGGACCCCCTCCCCCGGTGGCATGGGACGCCGACGGGCGGATTCCGCCCTCCGCCCCATCGTCGCCAACCATGCATCCATCCCATGGTTTCTTTGCGTCAGACGTCGGCCCCGTCTCGAAAGCCCCTGTCTTTCGGTGCGCCAGCCAGAGCTGGGGGCGTGGAAAAGACGCGGGACCCCTTTATGCTACCACACCCCCCCCCCCCCTTTTCTCCTCATCTTTGCCATCTTCTTTTGGGGGGCGTGCCTCCCTGCTCACCTCTGTCCCGCTCCGGAATGGCAAAAGGGGGCAGAATGTCTTTGCCTTACCAGGCTTTACACCCCCCCCCGGTCCTTCCACCACTTTTGCTACCCAACTCAGTGCAAGGTGCCCTAACCGACCGATTCATCGTCCTGGCCAAATCTCTGGCGGCACTGCGACTGCCCGCCGCCTTGCTCGAACGCGTATGCCTGTCAAGCCGGGCAAAAGGAAGCAGAGAAAAGGAAATCGTCCCAAGACGGCCGCAGCAGCATGTCGTCGTGGCGCCATTCTCCACATGGCCGCCGTGAAGTGAAAGGCGCTGGACCACTCTTCTGCTTCCCTGCCAACACCCCCTTTGTCCAAAATATCCCCTTCGCGATGCTAGCTCGTCTCACCTCTGAGCAGGGGGGGGGGTCTGTTCTTCATCGCCAAGTGGGCGTCATCTCACTCGAGCTTGTCTACTTTGTAGATTGGATGGAGAGTCGCAAGGCCTAATGAGGCGTTCAGGGACTCTTCGGCAACTGCAACGAGCATGATGGCGTGCCGGCGCATTGGCTCGCAGCCTCTAATGGCCGTTGGGATGCTTTCTCTCATGTATTATTACTTCGTAGTCGATTTCAAAACAAAGCGCCTGTCTGCCGTCGCTCTTCGTCGCCGAGTGCCAGTCAACTCGAATGAAATCAAAGCGGAAAAGTGCGAAAAAGCAAAGATGCCTAGTTCACCACGCAATGCCACGTGCCAGCAAACATGACTGTTCCAATGCTGCGTCCCGCTCAACATGTCCCGGCACTCATGCTCGCTCAATGATACCCCCCCACGGAATTCGGCCTTGAGCCGCAACGCGGGTGGCGGCCGAGCCCGTGCTGAACCCTGGAGATGCCCCTCGGGAGCAACGAGGTTCGCGCGACCTTTGTGGATGCATGTTTGATATAGAAACTGGCCAGACATGTGGTGTTTTCTCGTTGCGAGGTTGGCGACACGGGCATAAGGCCTGGTGCACATGCTATGCCGGAACGAGGCATTCCGAGGCTCGTCGACCGTGATGCCGGGTCCGCCACGTCGTTTTCAAGAGGCAAATCATGAGCATGGCTGGCCCTTGGCCGCGTTGACGGCGCAGGGGTTGCACAGAGTCGAGTTGGAATCGGCCAAATATGGGCACTCGTGGGTGGCGGAATGGGCGCACTTCTTGTTGGAGACGGATCTGATGCCGGTATTGCCGTCCAGGTCGTGCAGGAGCTGGCAGATGCGGCTGTCAGCGGTCCCGTCGAGCATCTGCAGGTCCTGATGCAGGTCGACCGAAGACGGCGAGAAGGCGGCAGTGAGGCCCCTGTGCCGCTTTGTGGCTGGTCTCATGACTGCCGTGTCATAAAAGGGTTGTGAGTATAGCCAAGGTAGGTTTCCAGAGCACACGCCTTTTCGCGGGGCAAAGAGGAAAGAAGACGCTTGCCGGCAAGAGTAGGACGGTTCAACAGAGCGGAGAGACGACAAGACGGCGAGACGATGACAACGACGACGACGACGACGATGACGACAAAGACGACGGCGAGGGAGATGACAGAAAGGCCCTTGCCCAGAGACGTCGATGCGGCAGTTGGGACGAGGAGGCTCTCGGAGATATATATAGGATTTAGTGCCGAAAGATGCACGACACGGCGCCCGGTCGTCGCCTTCGCCTCGTTTGCCCCGAGCCCGATTGGTGTGATCGACGGGAGGACGACTTGCCCGCGACCAGTGGGCGCTTTGCGGAAGATCTCAGCTGGCAAGCGTAGCGGAGAGACACGGCAGCGTCCGAACAAGGTTAAAAGTTGACATGCGCAAGGGGGAAGATGAAGTTGTCCCATTCCAAAATTTCGTCACATTTTCGTCGGTCCGCCTGCTGGCAAGGGGCAAAGGGACGGTTTCCGATGAAGCGACAGGCTCGATCAAGCCGGGGGGCGTGTGACGTCGAGGGGACGAGGTGGGTGTGGTGTGTGTCGTGAGCTGGTGGTGCGTGTAACCAGTCAGAAATGGGACCAAGCCTTGACACCTGTCTTGGGCGGGATACACACGTTTCCTTCCTTCACCTGTCTCAAGGCCGAGGAAGACGCGCCGTTTGGCCCGAGATGGTGCCTACCTCTCCCAGTTCCCCGGCGCCGGTCACCCATGTCTGATGGCTCTTCTAGAAGCCGGCCCAGCTGAAAGATGGAGAGCCGGCCGCTAGATCTTGCACATCTCTCGCCGATCCCCTCAGCGCTTTGTTTCTGCTCGGAACCTTTTGTTTGACAGCCTCGGTGCACGCCCCCGACCGACGGGCCTTGGTCCCACAAGCGCACGGCGACTCACTGCGGCCCATTAGTGAGATGGGATGAGATGCGACAGCCCGCCCCCTCTCCCCTCCCCTCTTTTGTCCTGAATAGGTCACTTGCCGTCCAGCCTGGCGTCGGACGGGCCGTCCAAAGAATGCGCTGCTCGTCAGAACAAGAATGACGCCAAATGAAATGGGAACACCAACAAATGGCGTTTCTTGGCGTTGTTGCCGCTCACCTAGACTGACGGAGGTCTGGACGCGTGCGTCGCACCCGGATTCAAGGCTGGTGGTGGCTGACAAGCCGTTCCAGGTCACCGGGTCTGGCTTCATTCGTCGGGGCATGAGCCCAGTCTCCGGAGCCAACAAGATGCGCCGTCATACATGGCATATGCAATGCTTCCTCTCGGCCTCTCAGCCCAAGGCGGGGCATGTGAATGTCAGGCACGGCGCCCTTGGCTTCAATCCGTCCATGTCCACTCGACATTCCGTCCCTCAATCATCATCACATCAAACAAAGCCACGGCCGCCGTGGGGCCGGCCATGCTTGACGGAGGAAGCTCCATGTCGGCCGTTCACCCGTTCCTTGGCGACGAGGCTTGGGCAACATCTCGCCATTGGCTCAAAGCCCTTCAACCGGCCGCGACGAATCAGACAACTTGCACGAGACAATCCTGCGAAGACTTGGTAACCCCCATATTTGTGCTGTCGCGCTGTTGGTTTAAGTGTCTCCATAGCAAGCCGGCCCCATCTGCCTGGCTTGCGATTCAAATTGGTCCACCATTGCTCAGCGGCTGGCAGATCTTGTTGAGTCCGTATGCATTCGAAATTGGCGGGCCCACAGCTGATCTCAGCCTGGGTCCTCTGGTTCCTCCGTCTTGCTGAACTGGACTGAAGAGGTCACAGCTCGACGTAGCCAAGAGGGGTGTGAGGTGCAAGGCCACGTCCAATAGGATGACAGTGTGCCATCAGAGTAGCATCTGGCTGGCAAACTACCGGGTTGAGGGGGTGCAGCCAGCCCCGAATCTCGTGCCAGCTGAGGAAGACAGCTGGCCAGCCCCAGTTACATGCGCATGTCCGTACATTGCCCATGGAGGGACTCAATGGGGACACTTTCCTGAGTCAAGCAGACTTGAGTCGCCTCTCGCCCTTGACGACGGCCACGTATGACGTGGCGAGAGCTTGGCTTGTCGAGGAGATACCGTCGAGCTTTTGCTAACCATGCTCAGGCCGTTACCACGTGGTTGGCCCGACCACCCAGTCGGGGCCCCGTATCTTAGGTCTGCTGCATCTGACAGAGTGGTAGTCTTAGCGGAAGCTGCCTCGCAGGCAGGGGGGCCAATCGCCGATCATGTCGGACATGACAGCTAGCCGACAGGGTGGGGGAGGCTGCACAAGCATCATCAGAGCGTGGCTTACGCTCCAGCGCATCTTCAAGCTTGAAATCCGCATGGCCCGGAATCTGACAGAAAATATTGATGAAGCTTGACGGTGGTGGCCATGTCAGCTCGTAAGAAGTTGCACACGACCAAGGCGTCGGCTGGGGAAGGGAAACGACCCACAAACGTCCCTTCGGCAAAGCTTTTGTGCAACACCATGGCGACTGCCTCGTGATAGCTCACGCAGGGTCGTGAGACCAGCGGGCGTCGATGCTGCCAGAACCGAGATGATGCAGATGAAAACGGGCAGGCTATTCGATGAAACCATGACGGCTTGGGATGCCATGGGCCATCATCGTCTCAGCCTGGAGCTTGGAGGACTCGGGCTTCAAGATACCGACAGCAGAGCCACTTGGAAGATGCCGGGCTTTTCTGGTAGATAACCGTTTTCTTTGGGGCTGTGTTCTGCGTATCGGCCAGCTGGTTCGCGGGATATCAAGTCGATGCTTTGAGAAGGGAACCGACGGTTGAACTTTTGGAGCCTTTATTGGAAACCCCGAGCTCGTCGACCGACACATGACATTACACTGGCTCGGCGCAAATGAGGTTCGCCGCACTCGAAGCATCGCCTGCGTCTGCTGGCTTAAAGCAAGTTTGATTTCCACAGTGTCGTCTCTTGTGGTAAGTAGGGGCTGTTCCCGGCACTCTCGCGAGGGCCCATCTCGACGGCAAGCCTGGGCATGGATGTGTCTGGGGATTGAGAGCTCACCTCGGTGTGATGACGAAGTCTGCTTGCTCTGCCGCGAATTGCCAAACGGTTAGCAACTGAAGCCTTACTGATACGAAAGCACCTGTAGTTCTGAAGACTGCCCGTCAGTCAAGCCGTGCTCTCCCACGGGTGGGGGCTCGAGGAAGGCGACAACGACCGTAGTTCCCCGACCTTGGCCGGATGCTCACGATACAAATGGTTCCAGGAAGCCATCCTGTTGCATCGTACACCGATGAGGATCCGCGGCTGCGGTCTCGAAGGTGGGAAAAGAGTTCCAAGCGCGGTGAAGAGTTGAGAGGGTGGGGTGCCCAAGGTAGGTGGATATTGGCAAAGGGAAGCCATCATCGTGGACGCTCCTTCCTCCGGTCGACATGACGACACGCCTTTGATGAGCTTTCAGGCAAAGTACCTCGAAGACACGGCGACCTTTTCCGCCGAGCGCCGCTCACCCATCTGGCTGTGCCTGTTCCGCTTGGGTACTTGAGGCCTTTGCAATCGTCAGTCGGAGACGTCGGTTCATAGAGCTAAAGACAGTCCACGTTTCTGGCCGCATCACGTCCCCAGTTTTCACTTGGTGGAACACTAGGGCTGTACAGTATACGGAGAGCTCAATCGGCACGCCCCTTGCTGGCTTGTAGAGAGACTTGCTGAGAGACGAGAGGACCGGGGTGGCCACAGAGCAACTGTATATGCAGCACAGTGCCATGCCGGCCGATGATGCCACCGTGGGACGGGGACAGAAAAGCCGGGTCCAAGCTCTGTTGACAACTTTGTCCCCGTCGCCTCGGCCTCTTTGCTCAACATGATGCTCTACATGATGCTCTACATCCGGTGCACGGCATCGACGGCGACCCACGTTGATGTTGTCTTCGTTCAACGCCGCCGGAGGCACGGGCTCAACTCGGGCGAGTCGTTTGATGAGTCGAAGTTGGGCTGCATGGTGTGACAACGCTGGCGACGACAAGCAAGACGATGCTTGAGAGCTAAAAGCTACGCGGCCGGAGGCGGTCACTCGTGCACATGTGTACATACGTACATTACACATATACTTGCACAACGGCAAGTCGTGCATTCCAACGACGCCGGGGAAACTCCTTGGAGCGGCCAAGCCATGAAAGTGGTTGAGCTATCCCTGAAACTGTACAGGTACATGCTCCGAGCTCTCGTCCGGCTCCGAGAGCTGCGAGGCAGGTCTTCGCACAGTGTCTCTAGTCTCCCTTGCTCCGCACAATCTATCGTTTGGCTTCACTCTTGAACCTAGATACCGAGGATCTGCAGCGAGCTGAAGATGAGCCGGACAGCTCTGCAACGGTTCATCGCAGTACAGACCACATCTAAAAAACGCAGCCGTGTCTTGTCTCTTGTACGTGCCGTCATGGCAGTCCTTAGAGCCGTAAAACACGGGGCTGATTGTACTGTACACAGTCGGGGCACAGTGCGGTTGCGCAATCTCCCATCAAGCTTCGCTGCATCGCCAAAGGCACGGCGCACATTTACCGCCTCGCCTCTTGGTGACACCGAGTCGACGGATTGCCTGCATAAAAGAGGCTCGGAACCCTACCTACCTGCTGCCTACTCGTACAACCTCCTCTTTTCCGCAGAGACGCGACGTAAAAAAAACCTTGACGTCCGAGGTGGTTGGCTGGCTGGTGGGGAGTCGGCTAATGCTGGACAGGAGAGGTACACGACTTCCCCGCCTGGCGTGCGGGAGCAGCAAGTACCTCCCTCACCTGCCAGGGCCCTCTGCCCGGTCGTTTAAACACCTAGCCCTAGTGTAATAAGCTGGCACTTGTTAGTGCCTTTTTGGCAGCTAAACCCCCCCGGCCCCGGTGAAACAGTTCGCTGCTACTGTCGGTGAACCCTTATAATCCCCTCGTCCGTCGTCCTGCTCTCTCCTCCACCGCCCGGGGGAGCTTTTTCTAATTCCACCATTGCCTTCTCCCACTCGTCGATCATCCAAGACAGTTCGGGGCCCAGCTTGTGCTACCGCCACCGACGACACCATGTCGAAACCAACCAGCCTCAATGGCAGCGAGAGCGAGTTTGAGTTCATCGCGACTCCAAAGGCCTCGCCACCCTCGTTTGAAAAGGAGGAGGAGTGCGGCGTCCGTACCACCAAGGTAGGCCACAGCTCCCTGTTGCACCAGCCACCTCTGCGCTCTCTTCTGCTACAAGCTGTCAATCGTTGAGATCAGACCTCGGCCACGGGGCTCTGCAAGGACAACACCATGAGGACACGTCTCGTTCTGCCGCATCCCCTGATCCTAGCCGCGCCTCGTCACTCGCAAATATGACTGACCCGGCTCTCCATAGTACGTGTCCATCAAGAATGGCCCGCTGCCCGCCGACGGCCCCGGCTCCGACTCGTTCAACAACACTGCCCTCATCGCCCTCCTCGTCGGCGCGCCCTTCTACATGACATGGAAGATTGGCGCCGGCTTGAAGACGTTTGTCTTCTTCGCCCTCCTCGTCGATGTCCCGCTTCTCGTTACCTGGTGGCTCATCGTCTCGGCCATCAGCCCTCGCCGCAACGAAAAGGCAAAGCTGCCGGGCCGTCCGGTCGAGTACTACCTGGATTTCAAGAAGGAGTCTGACCGCGCCAAGTACCGCGGCTCCAACAAGATCCCCATGGAGACCTTCCACGAGATGTATTTTGACGGCGACGTCGACTTCAAGGGCGACTGCCTCGAGGTCATGGAATACCGCCACGACTGGGCCAGCTTCCGCTTCACCGTCAGCCTCATTCGGTATTTCCTTTTGGGCATGATTCCCGAGCTCATCATGCACACGCGCTCCCAGGGTATGTCGTCCGACCTTGCCCAACTTTCGCAAGGGGGAAAGTGCTCAATGCTCCCTCCATGTCGCCCATCTGTGCGTTGCATTGACCAATGAAACCTCTCTAGACGAGGAGCAGGTCCGAGACCACTACGACCGCGGTGACGACTTTTACGGCTGGTTTCTCGGTCCTCGCATGATCTACACGTCCGGCATCATCTCCGACATTAACAAGGAGGAGTCTCTGGAGCAGCTTCAGGACAATAAGTTGGCCATTGTTTGTGAAAAGATTGCCCTCAAGGCGGGCGAGACAATGCTCGACATTGGCTGCGGCTGGGGCACGCTCGCCCGTTTCGCCAGCGAAAACTACGGCGCTCACGTCACCGGTGTCACGCTTGGCCGCAACCAGACTGCTTGGGGCAACAGCGCCATGCGCAAGGTTGGCATACCCGAGGAGCAGAGCAAGGTTTTGTGCATGGACTATCGCGACATTCCCGTCCCCGAGGGCGGCTACGACAAGATTACCTGCCTGGAGATGGCTGAGCACGTTGGTGTTCGCCACTTCTCGAGCTTTCTCACGCAGGTTTACAACATGCTCGACGACGACGGCGTCTTCTTCCTCCAGATTGCCGGCCTTCGCAAGCCCTGGCAATACGAGGATCTCATCTGGGGTCTGTTCATGAATAAGTACATCTTTCCCGGTGCCGACGCCTCGACGCCGCTTGGATGGGTCGTCGACAAGCTCGAAGGCTCCGGCTTCGAGATCAAGGCTGTCGACACGGTTGGCGTGCACTACTCGGCGACGCTCTGGCGCTGGTACCGCAACTGGATGGCCAACCGCGACAAGGTTGAGGCCAAGTACGGCAAGCGTTGGTTCCGCGTATGTTCTCCTCGCCTTGCCTCGCACGCTTCCGGGACTCTGCAAGCTGACAAGGTGGTTCTGTTTCTAGATTTGGGAGTACTTCCTTGGCTACTCGACGATTGCCTCCCGTCAGGGCACCGCAACCTGTTTCCAGATCACCCTGGTCAAGAACATCAACTCGACTCACAGAGTCGAGGGCATCGACTCGCAATTCGCATTGGCGGGCGCTCTCAAGAACTGCAAGGCCGACTTGCAGTCTTGGGCTGCCAAGAACAAGGTGACTTCGTCGACCGAGTTTCTGTCCTGATGCAATCCGCACACAGGCGACTGTCGGCGAGGAATAATGTGGTGTTTGCGCAGTGTGGAAGCTCGTCTTGGCTGGTCGTTGGGCTCACACCTTGTGGACATGATTCAAGCCCTCGGCTGCGGCGTGGAAAAGAGGATCAATCTGGTGTGGCGCTGCGGTGAAGGATCGAGTTTCGGCAAGGCAGACGCGGGCAGCGCCCAAATCTTGTCGTGAAGACACTCGGTGTGTATTGTGTCCGAGTAGAAGGGGGAGAGGAAGAGTTTTTGTAGCCCGAGCTAGAAGAGTCGGAAGGGGGGAGCAGAGTAATGGTGACGCAAGTAGTTTTGCCACAGCTTGGACAACTAGTTTTGCGGTCTGTTTGTACTGCCAGCACACTCGTATTTGCCAAGTCGAGTCGGCGGCGTCAATTGCGAAGGACGGTTGTCAGATGCACCCTGTTGGGGCTTGCCGAGGGCATACACAAGAGGGGGCGACGTGGGGCGACGGCGGGCTGCCTTTTTCTCGCGCCTATGTACAAGCCTCAACTCGCAGCCGATTTCATTCCGCCGCGACTCGCCCACCGCCACGTCAGCGCGCGAAAGCCAGTCGGC
The DNA here is from genome assembly GCA_027405785.1 of Ophiocordyceps robertsii. NCBI lineage: Eukaryota > Fungi > Ascomycota > Sordariomycetes > Hypocreales > Ophiocordycipitaceae > Ophiocordyceps > Ophiocordyceps robertsii. The sequence goes on from JAPEBW010000680.1 coordinate 37,413, forward strand.
CCATTCTGCGAGCATGACCAGTCTCAAGCCGGCAGGGCGGGCGGTGGTGGCTGTGGCGGTGCCTCGACCGGCTCGTGCAATGGCCGCGCGACGACTCTCGACGACGACGGATGCAGGATCCGGATCCTCGTCGACGCCGGCGGACGCGCGTGTCGACCCAGACGACATGGAGGAGGAGGAGGTCATGACGGGCCGCCCGCCAAAGTTCATCCCAGACTACCTCACGCCGATGCCGTCGCACCTGCTAGCGACGCTCCTATCAGACCTCACACAGGACCCAGCGCCGTCGCCATCATCGCCATCCGTGCAGCAGCCGCCGCCGCCGCTACCCCAGGGCCACCACCTCGTCTACTTCCCCCTGCAGGCGGCGGCATCGAAGCTCGCGGACGACGGAGCGGACCGCGACCACGAGCCGGCGCCGGGGCCGCGGCGACGGCGGCGCCTGTGGGCCGGTGGCGAGGTCGTCTTCCGCGAGGGCTGGCGCCGCACGCTGCGGTTGGATCTGAGGCCCTGGTTGTGCAGCGAGGCGGTCGAGGGCGTGCGTCGCGTGCGTGGACCTGCGGGTGAGAGCGTCTTTGTCGATGTGTGGCGCCGCTATGGTGTCGGTCATGATGCGAGACGCCGCGAGAGGTGGGATGTCGAGGAGAGGAGGACGTTGGTCTTTGCGCCCTGTCCCGAGGGCGAGCCCGTCGCTGCCGCCTCCTCGGACGCGTCGTCTCCAACGGCGTCCGAGTCTCAGGCCCCCCGTCCTCGACGCCCGGTCAAACGTACGCGAACCCCCTTGACCCCCTCCCCCCTATTCCCCCTCACTGCAGAAAGGGGGGCTCATCATCCATCTACTCACCAAGAACAAACCCCCCCCCCCCCCAGACGCGCACCCGCCCAGCCTCGCCGTCCCGATCCGGCCCCCGACGCCCGCCCACCTCTTCCACTTCTCGGCCCTGACCCTCAACGCCCACGCCATCCACATCGACCCGCTCTACGCCGCCGCCGCCGACGGCCACCGCGCCCTCCTCGTCCACGGGCCCCTCACCCTCGCCCTCATACTGCGCGTCCTCGCCCGCTGCTGCGGCGGCACCCGCCGCCCAGAGGGCGCCGTGCGCCGCCTGACGTACCGCAACTACGCGCCCCTCTACGTCGGCGAGCCCCTGACCGTCTGCGTCAGGAGCCTTGCCGCCCCGAACGTCTGGGACGTCTGGGTCGAGGGCCCGGAGGGGGCTTTGGCTGTCAGGGGCACCGCCGAGGTCGAGGCCGAGTGACGAGCGCCGCCGCCGGCCGCACAACGACCAACAACGCCTGTCGTCTCACAGGCATCACAAGGGGTCGTCGACATGGTCGCGAAGCAGTCGGGCGTACGGGGCAACTCGGGGGTACGCAAAATCAATGGCGTATATATATGGCCGTTGCCAGTTTTATCAAAGGCGCCAAGCTCCAGGAACAGCTACACTACATGTGCGGAGACATGGGAAATCTATCCGACTGTCAGCTCAGGGTCTACTTTCCCACCCAAATCGTACAGCACGCGCCCAAATAGGGTCCTCGAGCACCCGACACGGCGCCATCGTCACTCGGCCCATCCAAAAACCTCACTCACGGAGAGCGTGTTGCTCCTCAGCCCCGCCAGCGTCACGGCCGCAACCACCACGTCGAGCACCAGCAGCAGCGCCGCCGCCATCATGAAGCGCGGACTAAAGACGCGGTACAGCATCAGGTGGCGCCGCAGCCATCCCGCCCAGCTCATGGTGGCGAGCGCCTCGACGGCGTAGTAGGCGACAAAGACGCCCGCGGCCCGCGCCACCGCCTCGAGCACGCCCTTTTGCTTGGGCCCCGTCTTCCACAGCACCAGCAGCGGCACGCACGTCGCCGCCAGGATCTGCCCGGCAAACGTGTTGAGCACCACGACGAGCGGCGACCACGGGTAGCGGATGGTGAAGAGCGGCACAAAAGCGCTGTCCCACTGGATGCTCGACAGGGCTGCTTGATGGCCCGTCTTGAAGAAGTAAAAGTTGCCCAGCATGGCCAGCACCACGGGCCCGATGCTCTCCGTCTTGAGGCCATTGTAGTCCAACACCTCGACGAGCGAGAGCACCTGCCACAGCATGAGCGCGAGGGCGCCCGAGCCCATCGGCTTCGAGAGGAGGAGGCAGGCGCCGAGAATGTTGAGCGGGAACATGAGGTAGCGCGCGCCGAGCGTGTTGGCGTAGCCCAGGATGGCGACGCGGGCCTGGCCCGTCTTGGACGTGGCCGACACAATGGACACGCACGGCGGCGCCCAGACAAAGGCGGTCGTGCCGGCCACGAGCGCCAGCGCGAGGCCCAGCTGCGCGAGGTAGACGCCCACGGCCTTGAGAGTCCCCTCGGGCAGCCTGCCGGCGAGCCAGTCGCCGTTGTCGGCCGCGTCAATGACCCAGTAGACGGCCGACATGAAGAGTCCGACCCGGAAGACGTAGCCGATCCACGTGGGTGCCAGGCCCTCGTATGACCTCGTCGGCACGAGAAACGACTTGATGACGGAGGGAAGGGCCACAAGCACGAAGAAGGGAATGACGAGCTGCCACGGAGCCGACGTCGAAGAGGCAGCAGACGCGTAGTAGGTCGACGTGCAGTAGGGCATCTGCTCCTCGCGACAGAGCTTCGAGTACGACGCGAGCCTGCCGAGGGCGACAAAAGCAAGGGAGTGGTAGATGGCCATGGTGCGATCCACCTTGGACTCGATGCGGAAAGAGGCAATCGCCGAGGCCATGCCAAAGGTCGTGAGGAAGAAGAGGAGGATCGAGTCTTCCCAGATGGTGTACGAATTGGACGCGAATCCCACAGAGTGGCTCAGCGTAAAGACAGCCGACAGCCACCCCCAAAAGTCGCGCGGCAGCAGGTTCGGGAGCGTCTTGCCACTCTCGTGGAGCGAGGTCCCAACACTGGTCATCATCAGCGTCATGACCAGAGCAGCCATCCCGTCCAGTGGCTGCGCGCGGTAGACGGCCGCAACGACGAGGGCGCCCGTGATGAAGAGGAACCGGGTATCCCAGAGCCCGCGGAGCAAGTCCTTGTGGTAGTGCTGATCAGCGTGGGGCTCCATCTCGCCCGTGAAGCCAACCAGCTCGAGTTTCTTCTCGGCGTAGTCGAGCTCCACGTCGTTGATGACGGCGTACGCATCGTCGGGGCTCCTGGACGAGTACATGAGCAGGACCACGACGCCAACGGCGGTGATGAAGACGCCAGCCACCATGCGCGGCACGTCGAACCGCGCCCACAGACCCTTGCAGACCTGGAGCGTTTCCGCCTGGAACCTAGCAAGGGCATCGTACGCGTCCCGCTCCGACATGCCACCGGTGCTCGCCCGCGCCCACAAGGCGGCGGGAGATCCCGGCTCCGAGCTCTGAGCGACGCCGCGGGCGGCAAAGTACGACTTTTGGTACCGCTCGATGCCGGCAGAGGCCATGCGCGACACGGCGGCGAGGTTGGCCCAGTCGCTGCCGCGCGGCCCAGCAAAGGCCTCCTCGATGGGGCGCCCCAAGTTGTTGTAAGGGATGGGGATGCCCAGGAGCAGCGCCAGGGTCGGCACCAGGTCAATCTGGTTCACGGGCCGCATCTTGGCCGTGGCTGGGGGGGTCGCAAATTCGGGCGATGTGCGTCCGAACATGGGCCTCTTTGAGTACATCCACAGCGCCGCCTCGACTTCATCGTCGCTCTCGCCTCCGTGGTCGCCCTTGCTGTCCATGCCGTGGTCGCCCATGACGACCAAGAGCGTGTCGTCGTCGATCGAGGCCGTGAGTTTGCGCAGAAAAGCATCCATCTGCTGCAGCTTCGCGTTCATGGCAGGGTGGTCGGGCCCAAAGCGGTGCCCGGCGTGATCGACGCCAAGACAGTGGCCGATGAGCAGGTCCCACTTCCCCTTGTTGCTGCTGGCGTCCAGCAGAGGGAATATGTTGTCGATGACGCCATTGTCGACGGTATGGAGGTCCCAGACGTTGAAGCTGTCGTAGGCCTTTGAGATGTTGGGCTCGAAATAGCCCGGGAAGAGAGACCACCAGGTGTCGTCGCCCAGGTGGGCAATCTTCTTGCCAGCGCCCCTCAGCTGCATCAGCAGGTTATCCTCGTCGATGGCGGTCCCTGCAAAGTTGCTGCCGGCGTCGATGAACGTGGGCAGCGTGCCCGTCGTCAGGCCCTTGAGCCTCTGGAGCGTCGTGGTGGGGGGGTCGGCGATGAACGGCCTCAGAAAGGCGTGCCGAGGCGAGGCGGCGGCCGTGTCGTGCAAGAAGGGCAGGGCATTGTGGAACTGACGCGCGCCCGACGGGTGCTCGGGGACGGTAAAGTCGTAGCGAAGGGCGTCGATGACGACGACGACGGCGCGGTCAAACGTCTTGGGGTGCCAGCAGCCGCCGTCGACGCCGAGCGAGGCCAGCTTGCTGTCGATGGGCGGCAGCGCGCACTGCGACTTTTCCTCGAGCACCAGCCGTGTCAGCAAGAAGCCGCTGGTGAAGAGGAATATGCCGACGGCGTGCATGACGAGCAGCCACGCCCAAAAGGCAACGGTCCACCTCCAGCGCCTCTCGTGTGCCTTGCGCCTCTGCTCGTTGAGCGCCTCTCTCTGCCTCTCCAGCCCCTCTAGGCTCTGCTTGTCTGTCAGCTGGCCCTCGCTCGTCGCTTCGCCGCGCTTCGCCCGCTCCCATTGTTCCGCCATGGCCTTGTACTCGCTCTTGGTCGCCGGCGCCTCGCCTCGGCCTTTGACCTTGGGCTCGGGGCTGGTGCGCGACGGCATCCTCTTGTCTTTTACGGGCTTGCCACGGTTGGTGCCAGAGCCATTGGCCGCCGCCCTCGGGTCTGGCAGAAGTGCCGCGCCTGTAACAGGATGGGGTCGTGACGGGGTCAGAGGACGGAGAGAGATGTCGGGTTGGCGTCAGTTCGAAGTTGGTTGAGCCGAGGCCAGCAGAAGAGGGATGCCGATCTTGGCCCAAGGTATGTAGGTACTTCACTCAGGTATCTAGATAGAGGAACCAGGCAGAGGCAGGCAGGCAGGCATCTCGCGTGGGGTCCACTTGCCTGGTATCTTTCACTTGCCTGGTATCTTTCACTTACCCGGTATCTTTCATTTACCCGGTATCTTCCACTTACTCGGTACCTCTCACTTGCCCAGGACATGGCGGGCGCTTTCAGGCACGGTTGGAAAAGGGGCTCGTTTCCATCGCCTCGTCAACTCAATTCTAGTAGCCATCCATGGCTGTTCCTCATCGTCAAATATACAAGCAATTGCGTTCCGCGATTCTGTCCGTTTCCTCATAACTGGTGACATTGACTGTT
>JAPEBW010000681.1:0-42661 GCA_027405785.1 Ophiocordyceps robertsii
CTTTTGCCTTTAATACTATTTCTCGGATCCGAGGGAGTAAGGCTTCTAAAGGTCTTAGGAGAGTATCTTTATTAGCTTTTAAATCTGCTTTTAAAGGGGAATCTATAGAGGTTAAAATTACCTTTAAAGGGTTATTCGAGGCTACCCCGGGGGTAAGGACTCGAGAGAGAGGAGAGGATAACTAAGAAAGGTCGATAAGATTTATATCAAGGTCTATTTCGGTTGAATTTAGAACCTTATCTCCCTCTTCGCTTAATTCTACTTCTTCTACTCTTTTCTTTGAATTTTCCTTTTTAAAAGAAAAAGAAAAAGGCTTTTTTAAGGTGGGTTTCTTCTTAGTTACCCTATTCGAATCGTCTGTTTTCTTTCCTTTAAGCACCTAATAAGAAAGGGCTTTTTTAGGGTAAAGCTAGAAGCAATTAGCTACTAAGTGGCCTGGTTTTTTGCATTCTTTATAATAAGAATTCGAGGAATTCCCCTGCTTTTTCCAAGGCTTCTTTCGTAGTAAGAAAGCTTTCTCCGAAGAGTCTTATATATCCTCTACCCTTCTAGCTTCGTTTAGAAGACTAGCTATAAGGGTCTTAAGAGAGAAGGCTATAGAATTATGCTTAAGGCTCTGCGTAATATTAGTTATATAGCTTCTAAATTCCCCGCTAAGGGAATTCAAAATCCATGCTATAAGAACTACTTCCGGAATATCTATTTCTCGAGATTTCAATTCCTCGTAGACCTCTTTTACCTTATAAAGGTATTTCTCTAACTATAAGTTAGAAGGACTTAAGTTAAAAAGCTATTTTATAAGCAAATAATTCGATAAGAAATTCGAGGGATTATATAGCTTTTGCAGCTCTTCTTAAGTATCTTTAGCAGTAGTTACGTGCTTAATCTATATTAAGGGACCGTCTTCTAAGCGTAGGAAAATTAAGGTAAGAGCCTCTTCCGTCTTTATATAATTTGCTTGCTTTAAAGCAGCTATAAGCCTTTCTTTAATAAGAATTACTCGCATTTTAGTAGTCTATAAAGTGTAATTTAAACTACCCTTTAACTTAGAAAACTCGTATTCTTTCTAGCCTGCTATTTTATATATCTTTAGTAAGATAGAATAAGTAAGTAAAGAAAAGTTGATTTTTAACCTAAGAAAGGTCGAAAGATAAAAGAAGTCGTTAGGGATTAGTAAAGGAAATTCTAGGCAAATTCCTAAGGATAGAAGGGGTCTTAGCGGAGAAGAGGGGATTTTAAGAGAATTTTGTGTAGATAAAGGGATTTCTAGAAAAGGAAAGAGATTAAAGGAGGTAATCGAGGTTAAGATATCTTTAAGTACGAATTCTAAGAGATTTAGTCGTTTAATTAACGTTAACTTTAAATAAAGGTTAGACGAGTAATTAAGGAAAGGGGTCGTATCTTTCTCGGAATTTTCTAAAGCTAGTTAGAGAAGTAATTGATTTCCCGGCGTAGTAAGCTAAGCTAGGCTTATAACTTATTAAAGGTTAAAGCAGCAGCGAAATTGTAGGGAAATTAGGAGATTACGTAATGTTACGTAATAAAGGAGTCGATATTATATAAGGTAGGATTTTAGCTAGAATTGATTAATAAAGAATTAAGTGCGTAAGTGCTTATAGAATCTCTAGCTATCTAGTGGCGGGAGATTCGCCTTTTATAGATAAATGTGAGGGAACGGAGTGATATATCCGGACCGGCCTTAGGGCGGTCTTTAAGCCCGAGAAATGTTGATTTTAAAGCATTTTACCCCGTGGCTGGATGTCCCTTCCTTATGCGGCAATTCGTGTTTAAAGTTAGTTAAGGTTAGTGCGGATCCTTATTTTATCTAGCTACCCTAACCTCCTTAGTTCCGTATATAACGTTATAGATATCGTATAAGGACGTAAGGACCTGGAAAATAACGAGCTGAAGCTAGGCTATCTAATGCGGGCTTTTATACAATTTATACACCCCCCTATGCTTAGCTAATTAAGTAAGGATTAAATAGCTGATTTATTAAAGTAGTAAAATCACTCTCTTATAATTACCTTTATATTTAGTGCTTATCGCCGCTTTTAGCTATCCTTTTACGCCCTTTTTTACTAATACTCCGCCGCGAAGATTAAGGCGCTTACTAGCTTCCTCTTTTAAATATTTACAATCTTTATAGCTTTTTTTAACCTTTAAAGGCCGATTTAAATTCCTACTTTCTTTTACCGGATCCGCTCTCCCTTAGCATTATAAATTACTTTATTCTTCTTTATTTATAGTCTCCTTAAGAATATATTATAGCTTAACTTTAATATTATATAAGTAAACGTTTATTTTAAGTAACTATTAATCTTTATTTATAAAAAATATTTATAGCTTTATTACTACCTTTTAACATATTATAGTATAGTAATTATAGCCTATATTTATAAGTACGTTAAGCCTTTTCTTCTTATTAATACTAACCTTAAGTAGTACTAAGTTTAGCGTAAGGTGCTTTTTTACTAGCTTTTAAGCTATTTACTTTTTCTCTATTTTCTTTAAAGCTTAACTATACGCTAAAGTTCTTCTTTTCTTTAATTAAAATCTACTTTAATTACTTCCTAAGCAGTAGCTATAGCTACTTATAAGGTTCTTTCTTTCTTCTTTTTATAAAAGCGGGCAATGTACCCTATCGTCTTATAAGTATAATACTTCTATATATTAAGTTAGCTTTATCCCCTTTTAAGCTAAGTTATAGCGTTAATATTACTTATTAAAGTATTGTTCTTTAAGTTCTTTTAGTCTTAAGTTGCTTTACTTATCGCCTTCTTTTAGCCTTAAAATAGCACCTTGGTTTATTAAACCCTTTTTAGCTTTCCTATAACTTACGTTACTTAATTCGTATATACTAAAAAGCTAAAAGTTAAAAAGTTAATTATCTTTAGTACCTCTTTAAAGTAAAGGCTTAAGGCGCCTTTTAAGAATATAATTTATACGTTATATAGCTATAATCCCCCTCTTGCTTTAAAAAGCTATTACTTAAACTTAAAGAGGAACGCCGCGAATATTTGTTTCTTACCTTATTTAATAATATAAATAGCCGCTATAGCGCGTAATTATATATCTATATTAAGGTAAATTAAGTTAAGGTACTTAAAGAACTCTTACTAATTATAGCTTTAATCTATATTAATATTAAAGTAAGTTGCTAAAGTTTATTATAGCTAAGTATTTAAGTAGTTTTAAATTAAGTAAAAGACCTCCTTTAAGCTTAAGAAGAAGTTTTATTTAATCTTATACTTTATTTATATATATTATGCTTAACGTATAAAGTAGTAACGCTAGCTATTAAACTTTCTTAGCGCTAAGAGTAGCTTTTATAAGTCTTTTTTCTTTGTTGCATTTTTTTGTTTTAAGCGTTAAGGCCCCCGCTATTATATTATAAGGTAGTATTAAGCCGCCGGTTAATAAGCTAGCCCCTCCTTATATATATATCCTTACTATCTCTTTTAATATTTATATTAAGGCTTTAAATTAACTTATTAGCTATTAAATCTACTACTAGCTTACTTAAACTTAACAGCTTGGTTTAATAGCCCTTACTTATAGTAACAGGATCGCTTACTTAACCTTTATTTAAATGTCGGCCTTTTTAGCCCTTTTTCTTACTTTCTTTAAGCATAGCCCCCTTATACTAAGTAGCCTTCTTACTTTTACTATATTATTAATAGTAAGTCTTTTCTTAAGTAATATAACCTTATTTAAAAATAGCTTAAAATATATTAAGAGCTAGGGTATACTTAGTTTAATGATTTATAGCTAAATAAGTATTTTTTTAAGCTAAGAAAAGAAGAATGAAAACTTTGTTTAAGCTATATAGCTTCTTACTTATATAGGTCGCTTAAGTGGATTATACTTAAGTTAGGTTTTAGCTGAACTTAAGCTAAGTTAAGCAAAGTTATATATAACTTTAGCTATATATCGGCCTAACTTTAAGGTATTTACTATAATATAACTATAGCTTTTATTATAGTATAGCCCGTAATACTTACTATTATAAAATAAGGCATAGAACTTACTATAGCTTAAGCCTCCGTCTTATAGTAAGGAAATGACCGGTATATATCTTAAAAATATAAGGTAAGTCTTTTAATAATTATAAGATAACTTTATTATATTATACTTAGATTTCTTAAACGTTATACTATTAAAAGGTATAACTTAAGCAATTTAAGAAAACTACTAAGTGAAGGCTTAACGTATAGTAAATACTAGGAAATTATAGGTAAATATATAATTATAATTCCTTTAAAATATACTAAGAAAGGACTAAAAAGCCTTAAAGAAGTTAAAGAGAATTTTTATAGGAAACTATAGTATTAATAAGGAGTATATCCCTTAACTAAGAAATGAAGAAGTAAGTAATTATATAATATATTATTTAATAGTTAAATTAGCTTTACTTTAAAGCTTGCATTTTCGCAAATAGTAGTTAGCCGGATTTTAATTAAATAGTCTTACTTATAACTCCTCTTTTAGGCTTTATTATAATATATAATATTTATTCTTTTAAATAACCCGCAGTTTATTAATTCCGCTAGTATACTATATAATACTTACTTTACTTAAGGCTTGTTCTTTTCTTAGTAATATAAGCTTTAGCCTAAAGCGCGGCGTGATTATACTATATAGTAATATAAAATATTATCTTCTTACTTAAAGTAAAGTAAGTTAAAAGCTAGAGATTTCTTTTAAGATTTTTCATTTATAGTATATATAGCTTTATATAATAGTAAAGTTAGTATTTAGTTATTATAAGTAGATAAAAGAAGTAATTTAATATAGCGTACTTAAATATAGTTTTATTAACTAAGTTAAGCTTATATATATAGTAATAAGGCTTTTTAACTTTGTTTAAATAAATAGGAAAGATTATATAAAGAGAAAAAGAGAAGAAAAAGCTTACTTAATAATTAAAGAGTATAAAGCTTTTAATAAACCTCGCTTATAAGCTAATTTTATTATTAAAGACTATATAAAGACTAAAGTACGTAAGTTAATTACTAGTTAGCTATAAAAGACTTATTAAACTATTTTCGCTTAGCGAGAGCATAAAAAGAATAGAAAGAACAAAGAAAATAATAAAAATAAAGGCGGTAAAAGTAATAAAGATTATAAAAAAGGGCCGTAAGCTAGCTTAAAAAGGTATTAATTTAGCTATAAAAAAGTAGCTTTAGTTATTAAGTATAATATATAGCTTATTTATAGCCTTAATACTATAAAAATAACTACTTAACTATATTAAATAAATCTATTATAATTATCTACTTAATTTACGCTTACTTAGCCTTACTTATACTTAGCGAATTTTATATAAGGGGATTCGCAAGGTTTTACTTTAACTAAGCTATAAATTTTATTACTAGCTATATAATATACGTTATAGTAAGCTATATATAGTTTTAAATAGTCTTTTTAAGACTCTTTACGACTTATACCTTTAAGAAGATTATATATTACTTAGCTTAAGCGCTTTAAGCTATAGGGTTAATAAGAAGACTAACGATTTCCTTTACTTACTACTATTACTACCTTTTTCCTTTCCTTTAAACCCTTAGTCCTTTATTTAGTATTAATTTACTAAGTATTTATAAATACCTTAATTTTTAAGGAGTTACTAATAGCAGCGTTAATAAGCTTAAAAGATTTATATTATTAGTAAGCTACTAAGGCTATAAGTATAGCTATAGTATTTCTTTACGAAAAAGATTATTAGTCTTTTTATTATTAACTAATTTATTAAGTGTTTAAAACTCTTTTTCCTTATTAATAAATAAAGATTCTTATTACTATTATTATTATTAACGCTAGCTATTAGTTTTAATAAAAGCCTTATTAAAGCTAATAATATTATTAACCTTAAGAATTATACAGCTAGCCGGCTAATCGCTAGTAAATATTTTAGCCTATATATTAAAAGTAATATTATTATTACTTAAGAAGCTTTACTTAGTAACTTAAATTATAAGATTAAGAAACCTTACTAATAATAATTCTTTATTAGCTTTACTTATTACAAGCTTCTTATTATTAAGGTTATATATAGTGCTTAATAGTTTCTTTACTTTTATTAAGGGCCTATATATACTTAGTTTAGTAGCACGTGGCTAAATAATTGTTTATTTAAAGCTAAAAAGGGAAGGGGGAAATCTCTATCTAAGCTACGTAGCTCTATACTATATAAAGGTCGCTTAAGCAGCCCGTACTTAAGTTAAGTTTAGGTTAAAGTTAAGCTAAGTTCGGGTAGAGCTTTATACGACTTTAGCTATATATCGGCCCGACTTTTAGTTATTCGCTATAGTATAACTATAGCTCTTCTTATAGCATAGCCCGTAATACTATCCCCTTTTTAAGCTATCGCGCATTAAGGTATATAACGTCGTCGCCCCGCCCCCCGCTTCGCGCTTAACGTTAATCGGTGCAGTCGTCCTTATCGTGCTTATAGTTATATATTAACGCACTCCCCCGACTAACGTTGCCTTATAGTATCGGATACGTTATACGCTTACCTATTTACGCCGCTATATTATCCTAAGTAGCGCTAAGGCGGTATAATATATCTTTTCTACTTACCGCTATTATTAGTGCTTAAGGCACGCCTTGCCTTTCCGCTGCTTACGGTTCCTAGGCATAAATACCCTTTCTCTCTCCCTCTCCTTCCCTTCTCTTTTCTTCTTTTTTAATTATTAATCTTCTCGCGCGCGCGCCCCCTCCTATAATAGCTTCGTCGCGCCGCGCCTTAATATATCTACTATATCTCCCCGCGCCCTATCTCCCGCCGTATTATAGGCGTCTACCCGTCTAGCGCCCCTTAGCACGCCTAGCGACTATACGCTACCGCCCTTATATTAGTCTTCGCGCCCGCCGCCGTCGCTTAATAAGCGGAGCGTAATACATAGTACTACTATATAGCGCCCCCCTTACCTTACGTACGTCGGACGTATAGCGTCTCTTAATATAGATACTTAGCATAGCGCTTATTAAAATTAAGCCTCGCCCCGCGCTTATAATTATTTTACTTATACCCGCGCCGGGTTATACTATTTACTTATACGTCTTTATTCTCGGACTTTATACGATATAATGCTAACGCGATATTAGTATACTAGCGCTATAATTGCCGCCGCTAACGCGCTTTAAGACTATATATCTTAAAGGACGTTTAAGGACTATCGCGCTAACCTATATATACGTTCTCCGATCTTTAATAGATACCGGCTAAAGGGATATTACTAATAATTACTATAGTATACGGAGTTAGCCCGCGCCGCTATTATAGCGCGCTAAGCCTAAATATACCCCGATATTTAAGGTTAATCTATCGATATTAGTTAGTAGTAAGTAGCTTACTTAAATCGAGTCTTAGTTTCTTATATATTTTATTCGTATTTACTTTATATCTTCTTATATCTTATTATATCTATTATCTATTTAGTTATTATCCTTACTTAGTATGCGTTTATAGCGTATTTTCCTTATATCCGTTATTTAAAATCGTTTTAACGCTTACTAAGCGTAGCCCGAAACTTTCTTTTATTTTTCTTAGTTTTCGTCTTTTTTTTTCTACTAGCTCCTTTATCCCGTCTCCCGCTCCCTTACTTAGCTTACTATTATCCTTCCGCTTCGCTTTTATCGTTCTTTATTACGCTACTATACCGTTCCTTAAATTTCTTTAAGGCGATTATATCCTAAAAGTCGCTAATTAGCTACTATATTAAGTTAGTATACTTATACTACTTTATTAAGACTTAGCGTTACCTCCCCCTTTTAATCCGTCTTTACCGGGCTTACTTAATCTTCTTTACGACGTACTTTAGTTTATCGTCTTCCTTAATTACTAGCGGTAGCTAATAGTTATTAACTACTTAGCTAAGTAAGGGGTTATCCGCTACGCAGTAAAGGAACTCTATATATAGTCTTTTATATACCCTCCTTAGCATATTAAGTTCTATTATATATAGGCTAACTACCTTTATTATAATATACTTTTAGTATAGCTAGTCGAGCTTCCGGTAGGGCCTATTTATAGTATACTTCTTTATATCTAGCTATACCTTATCGCTTACTTAAAGTCTTTCCGCCGGTATACGGGACCGGTTTGCCGTCTTTTATTACCTTACTTATAACGCGGCGATCGCCGTTTAAAGGAAGTCGGCGACTTCCCTTATCCTTTATACGAGGCTTTATACGCTCTCCGCGTTTAGCGTAAGCGGTCCCTCCTCTTATACGATCTAAATCGGCTTAATATTATACTTATATATAGCGAAGAAAGGGCTTATACCCGTTATTAACACTACCCGATTATTAAGCGCCGCTTAAGCATAAAGTAGCTATACCCCTTAGTCGTCTTACTTATAGTAGACGTATACGCGGAGGTATGCTTATACCTCTTAGTTCGCGCGCTTTATCGCCTTATCGGTCTGCGGGTAGTAGGCTAAACTTAGCTTTTTCTAGACCTCGGTTTATTAGTAGAATTCCTTTTAAAATTGCCTTATTTAGTTTATCCCTTAATTTAAGATAATAGATTTTAGCATTCTATAAAAGTAAAAGTAAGATTATAAGAACTTAGTAGTATAAGCTGCTGCTTTTATTATCGGCATCGCTTTTAAAGTTATCGCCTTTATTAGCTAGTCCGTTTTTACTTAAAGGTTTTAAGAGCCCTTAGTCCTTATTAGCGGTAAGTCGACTATAAAGTTTATTATTAAGTATATAAATAGCTATATAGGGGGTAGTAATAGTTAAAAAAGCCCCTTCCGAAGTTACCTTTAAATATGCCTTTTACTATATAACCCGTAGTTCGCAATAAGCTAGCGCACTATTAACGACTAGCCTAGCTAAAAAAACTCTTAAGCTAGTATCGCGAGCGTCCCCTCGCGCCTTAAGTATCCTACCGCTATTAAGTTATATATCCGCTAAGCGATTAATACCCGGAGCTTATTTAGCTCTTTATCCTCCCCCTTCTTAAGGTATTAAGCCTTACTTAGTACTTAAAGTCGGTCTTTAAAGCGAAGGCGCCCCTTTATATTAATTATATACTTACTTACTTAGACTTTTAATTGCTATTTTAAGGCGAGCGACCGGTCGCCGTTTTATATTACTTAAAATACTGCTTAGTACTCCTTATTTTTTCGTAGTATCGCTATCTACTACTCTTAAATCTCTTACTCGTTAAATATATAAGCTAGTTATGCTTATTCTTTAGGCGCGTCTTAGCTTAAGTTTAGGTTAAGTTCTAGCCGAACTCTGCCCTTGTTCGCCTTACCTTTATCTTAAGGTATAAAGTCGTCCGCCTTACTTATATAAGCAATTAACCCCGGGTTTTTCTCCCCCTCTTATATTATCGCGATAGTGCGCTCTTCCTATACTAATTATCGCGGGAGGTTTATATACTCGCCGCTAAGGGGAACTTAACGTCCCGTTAATCGCGCGCTATCCGGGATTATTTATATTACGCGTCCTATTTCCCTCTTATTAAATGCCCCTTCCGGCTTATCTTAGTCGCGGCGCGATAAAGTATTAAGTATTATTACTAACCTCTTTAAGCGGTACTTTAATATAAAGTTATATAAGGCAAGCTCTATCGCTTATTTACTTTACCTTTTATTTAACTTCCTCTTTATTATAAAGTACTTTAAGTTCTTATAATCTATTAGTACTATAAACGCTAGTATATTATATAACTTTACCCTTTAAAAGTCTAAGTATCGTATAATTGCGAGTAACTCTTTATTATAGATTAAGTAGTTATACTCCGCTATATTAAGTCGTTTTAAGAAAAACTTAACTAACTATCGTATCCTATTTAGTCTTACTTATATTAATACGCCGCCTATTATATATTTAAAGCAGTCCGCCTTTAAGTATATTTCCCTTTTAAGGTTATATAGCTATAGTACTAGCATATTATAAAATACCTCTTAAATAAACTTAAACGCGGCTTAGTGCTTATTAGTTTATAAGAATATCGCGTTTTTTTTTATAAAGACTATTTAAGCACCGCGAGGCCTTAGTATAAAGCGGGATAAAGGCATAATAGTAATTCGCAAACTTAAAGAAGCTCCGAACGCCCTTTACGTTCTTTAGCGCTTACTATATCCGGATAGCCTAAATCTTCTTTAAGTCGCACTAAACCTTACCCCCGGCCTATATAATAAAACTTAAGTACTTTACTTTTTTTATTATAAAGTCGTATTTTTATAGGTTTAGTATAAGGCCTACCTCTTATAACTTTTTAAGTACCTTCGCTACCTTCTTTTAGTAGTTACGGAGCGACCTTAACGAGTAGATTAAAACGTGATTTATATATACTATAACGAACTTATAGAGGTAGTCTTTTAGCACTTAATTAATATAGCGCTCGAAAGTAGCCGGCGTTCTTATAAGGCTAAATAGGCATACTTACTATTTAAATAGTCCAAACCTCGTTTAAAAGGCTATCTTAAACTCGTAGCCCTTTACGATTTTAATCTTATAAAACGCTATAACGACGTTAAGTTTCGTAAACTAACGTGCCTTCGCTAATATCCTTAGCGTTTCTATAATTAATAGTAGCATATACTAGTCTCTTTTTATAATTATATTTAAGGCCTAGTAGTCGTAGTAAAAGCGTAGTTAGCTATCGGCCTTCCTTATAAACAATACTAGCGCCGCGGCTAATAAACTGCTTAAGCGGATAAGATTTGCTTTTAGTAGCTCGTTTAAGGTCTTTTAAAGGATAAGGAGTTCTTCCCTTAATATATCGTAAAGAGGCCCTTATAGTAGTGGCGGTTCTTTACCGTCTTTATTTAAAGTAAGATAGATCTTATAGTCTACGCTTAGTCGGAATAGGGGCTGCTTAAGTGCCTTTATAGGTGCGAAAAGGTTTAAATAAGCTTATAGTGCTTAAGCCGGGATATAGTCCGCCGGGTTAACCGGCATCTTTAGCTAAAGGGCTCTTTTTATGTCCTTTATTATAACCGCCTTTATATCGAGCGCTTATTGTCGCCCCTAGCTATCCTTTTAAGCTTTTTCTTATCGGCACTCCGCTGCGAAGATAGAGGCGCTTACTAGCTTCGCCTCTTAAATATTCGCGATCTTCGCGGCTTCCTTTAATCCTTAAAGGCCGATTTAAATCCCTGCTTTTTTATGCCGGATCCGATCCCCCTTAGCGTTATAAACTACCTCGTTTTTCTTTATCTACGGTCTTCTTAAGAATATATCGTAGCTTAACTTTAGTACTATATAAGCAAATATCTATTTTAAGTGCCCGTTAATCTTTATCTTAAACGCTATAATCCTTTTCGTTTAAAGTATTAGTATATCCTTTAAAAAAGGCCGTAGTAGCCTCCTTATCCTATCTATAAAAGGTATCCGTAGCCTTATCGCTACCCCCTTACTTACTGCGGTATAGTAGTTATAGCTTATATCTATAAGTGCGTTAAGCCCTTTTTTTTTATTAATACTAACCTTAAGTAGTACTAGGTTTAGCGTAAGGTGCTTTCTTATCGACCTTTAAGCCGCTTACTATTTCTCCTTCTCCTTTAGCGCCCGACTTTACGCTAAGGTTCTTCTTTTCCTAAATTAAAATCTACTTTAGTTACTTTTTTAGTTATAGCTATAGCTACTTATAAGGTTCCTTCTTTCTTCTTTTTATAAAAGCGGGCAATATACCCCGTTATCCTATAAGCGAAATACCTTTATATATTAAGCCGGCTTTATCCTCCTCCTAGCTAAGTCGTAGCGTTAATTCTACTTATTAAGGTATTACCCTTTAAGTCTTTTCGGTCTTAAGTCCCCCCCCCTATTACCTTCTTCCGGCCTTAAAACGGCTACTTAGTTTACTAAACCCTTTTTAGCTTTACCGCGATATACGCTACCCGATTAGTATACGCTAAAAAGCTTAAGGTTAGGAGGTTAACTATTATAAGCGCCTCCTTAAGGCGAAGGCCTAAGGCGCTCTTTAAGAATACGATCTATATATTATATAGCTACGACCCCCCTCCCGCCTTAAAGAGCCTTTGCTCGAACTTAAGGAGGAACGCTGCGAATATTTAGTTCTCTCCTTATTTAATCGTGCGGATAGCCGCCGCCGCTTGCGATTAGATATCGACGTTAAGATAAATCGAATCGAGGTACTAAAGGAATTCCTACTAATCGTAACCTCGGTCCGCGCCGGTGCCGTAATAAGTCGCTATAGTCTGCTATAGCCTTATATCTAAGTAGTTATAGATTAAGTAAAAAACCTCCCTTAAACTTAAGAAAAAGTCTTAGTCGATCTCGCACTTTTTTTATATATATTATGCTTAAAGCGTAAAGTGGCGCCGCTAGCTATTAAATTTCCTTAGCGCCGGGAGTAGCTTCCGCTAGTCCTTTTTTTTCGTTACTTCCTTCTTTATTATAAGTATTGCGGCCCCCGCTATTATATTATAAGGTAGTATTAAACTACCGATTAATAGGCCGGCCCTTCCTTATATATATATCCTTACTATCTCCTTTAGCTTTTATATTAAGGCCTTAAACTAGCTTATTAGCTATTAAATCTACTGCTAGCTTGCTTAAACCTAGTAGCTCGTTTTAACGGCCCCCGCTTATAGCGAGAGGATTGCTTATTCGACCCTTATTTAGATATTGGCCTTTCTTAGCCCTCCCTCTTAGGCCTTATAAGCATAGCCCCCTTATACTAAGTAGGCTTCTTACTCGCGCTATATTATAGTTAGTAAGTCTCTTTTTAAGTCGTGTAACCTCGTTTAAAAGGAGCTTTAAATATATTAAGGGCTTACGTATACTTAGTTTAGTAGTACGTAGCTAAATAATTGTTTATCTAAAGCTAAAAAGGGAAAGGGGAAATCTCTATTTAAGCTACGTAGCTTTATACTATATAGGGGTCGCTTAAGTAGCCTATACTTAAGTTAAGTTTAGGTCGAAGTTAGGCTAAGTTTAAGTAAAGCTTTATACGACTTTAGCTATACGTTAGCCCGACTTTTAGTTATTCGCTATAGTATAACTATAGCTCTTTTTATAGCATAGCTTGTAATAATAACTACGCTTAGCGGATAAGCTAGCTATACGCTTAAGACTAGTTTAAAATAAAGGAATACCTTACTAAAATAAGTAAAAAGTAAAACGAATCTTATAAAGCTATATAATATAAAAAGGCAGCGGAAAGCTAAAAAAAGAGTTTCTTATAGCTTAAAAAGGCTAGCTTAGTAGCTATAACTTATAAGTAGATATAAAAGCGGTCTTTTAGCTTAAGATTATAAAAGCCTTTAAAAAAGTATAAAAAGAGTTAGCTACTTAAGTAATTTAGATAAGAATATAACGCGCGGCCCTTATAACTTAATATAAAACTCTTTAACTAAGAGAATTAAGCGGTTAAGCTTAAGCATAAGACTTAAAGGCTATTATAAGTTATAAGAAACTATAACTTATTATACTTAAGGTAATTAGTTATTTTAATAATAATATACCGCTATTTACCTTAAGTAATAAGGCCTTTTTAGCCTTATAATATACGTATTTAAATTCTTTTTGCCGCCCGCCCTCTCTCCTTTCCTTTCTTCCTTTTATAACTATATTTCCTTTTACCGCTAGCTATAGCCCGCCGCACCTTATTTACTTTTATATATATAACCTTTACTACTTTAAGCTTATAATCTTTATACTTACGTTTTAAGTCCTTTTATTATTTAATATCTTTTATAGCTAAGACTAGCTATTCCGTAACTACTTTTTTAGCCCGCTTTCTTATTAGCCCTTACGCCTTTAATATAAAGGATATAAGCGAGCTTTTAAGCTTTATAAAAATAAGGCGGCTATTCTCTATAGCCTTAAGTCCCTTAGCGAGAGTTAAAACCTTTAGGTTTAAGCTTTTATATAAACCTACGCCGCTTTCCGTAGCCGCGCTTAAGCTAACGGATTTAACTTAAACTATAGCACTATAAAGGACGGCTTATACTACCCTTTTTAAATACTTAATTTAGACGACTCGCCTCCTATCCTTATACTATAGCGAGGTCTAAACGGCCGGTTTCGCGGTAACTTAGCTATACCTCTTACTTAGCTCTTATTATTTAAAAGCCCCCGCTGCTTATATATTTTTTAAGGTATAGCTAGAAATCTTTATTAGCGGAATAACTAGCCGATACTTAATGCTTTAAGGTTAGCTAACCTCGCTATAATCTTAAGATTTATAGTAGCTACTATAGCTAGTAAAAACCTACTTTAGCTAAATAACTAAAATAATATTTATACTATCCTTAACTATATATTTAAGGCCTAGCTTAATTAGTTTATAGCTAGGTTTATAGCGGCGTCTTAAGCTATTATAGCTAAAACCCTATCTTACTTTATACGCAGTTTAGCCCGTGCTATAAAATCCCCTTCTTAGCTTATAGCTGCTATAAGCCTTAAGGACCCGTTTAGTCTTATTTAGCGAACGCTCTTTTTACTTACCGCTATGCTTAGCCCGGCTATATAAAGGCGTATAAGCGCTTTACTATAGTTTATCCGCAGTCCCTACTTAACTAAAGGAGATAGCGATAACTAGCCTTACGATATATTTCGCCGCCTTATCTTATAGGAGCTATTAATAGTAATTAATATAATCCTTAATAAACCTAGCTTCGCGGGCCTATACTTTAGCGATAAGATTATAATAATCGGGAGTTTTTACTTAGCTATAAACTACGCTAAGTTTTACTTATAGGCCTACGAAGAGTTTAAACGTAACTTAACTTTAATCTAAATAATAAAGTTTTTAAGCTTAAATATCCGCCTTATTAGCTATATTAACTACGCGCTTTATATTCTCGCCCTTAAGGCCCTTTTTATATAAAGGTTCTTTAAAACTATTAAGTATATTTAAAACCTTAAGAGTAAGAAGTTAAGCATTAAAGCTATTAAGGACCTTATTACTTACTTTTAAGCGGGAATATAAACGTTTAATACCTTAGTGCTAACTATACTTATTAATATTAATAAGACGGCTTAACTTTACCTTAATAACTTCTTAATAGCTAGATACGCGTTAATCGGCAGAAAGGTATAAGTAGTAGCGCTATGTAAAAAGGATAATAAGTTAGAAAGCTTAGCGATAAAAAGCGGGGGATAACTATAATAGCGATAGTAAGTAAGATGAAATATCTTACTTATAAGCGGCTTATAAAGCTAGTAAGTTAAATAAGAGACTTAGCGGAGGATTAAAAATAGTATAAAAAGGGTAAGTAGGATAATAATATAAAATAAAGCTTAAATAAAGCTAGTCTTTTATAACGTATCTTACTAAGGAACTTAAGTATTCCTTAGCGCGGAGATTCCTTATTACTTAATAAAGGCCCGAATATACGCCTTAAAGAAAAGTCGGAAAACTTTATTATAAGTTTTAGCTAAACGCGTTAATTGCCTTAATAAGGATAAAGCCGCACGATTAGATATAAGGTAAGGATTTACGATAAAGCCGCTTATTAACTATCTTAAGCTACTTAGCTATTATTAGCTAAATAGGCCGAAAAAACTATTAAAAGGATAAAAATAGCGCACTACTAATATAGTATAAAGACGCTACTACGAAGCTATTACTTAGCACCCCCTTTACTTTATTTTTACTTTAAACTAATAAAGACGTTAGCTTTTCTTTTTTACTTAGGGGAGTTATTATAGAATTTAAACGACTACGCTTAAACTCCTTACTTTACTCTTAAGGAAGCCTTATAAAACCCCGTAATAAGAACGCTTAAAGCATATACTATAAAGGCTCGCTTAAGGTAATATAACGAATATTACTAGTTAGACCCCGCTAAGGTCTTTAAGATAATACTATAAAGGGTTAAGAGCTTACTTAACTATAGTTTATAATATCTTTAACTATAAGAGATACCGTAAAACCTATTAAGCGGATTCCGCTAGTATCTTTAAGGGATTTTTAAGGATTTCCGCGAGATATCTTAATTATAGTTTAACCCGTTTTTAATTATAAAAGCACCTTAAAAGATATAAGATAAACCTTATTATGATTTTTAAAGGATATTTAAAAATATTTAAAGGATTTCCCTAACTATAGTTTATAGTGTTTTTAACTAAGCTTATACTTAGTTTATTAAGTGATTTTATAAGGATATTTATAGTTTATCTACGTACTATAGATAGTATAGTTAAAGATCCTTAAAATTAGCTTAAAGAACTAAGTATAAAGTAGCTAGCTATACCTTTAAGAATAGTTAAGCTTTTTACTATTTCTAAACTCTTATATATATTTACGTATAGTAATTAGTCCGTTATACCGGCCTAACTAGCGGTAATTAGTCCGTAGTACCGGCCTTAACTAGCGGTAATTAGTCCGCAATACTAGCCTTAACTAGCGGTAATTAGTCCGCGCCTTATCCCCTTATCCTTATGCTATAAAGCATAGGAACTCTATTTTTACTTTAAACTAACGAGGATATTAGCTTTTCTTTCTTACTTAAAGGAGTTATTATAAAATTTAAACGTTTATACTTAGACTCCTTACTTTACTCTTAAGAAGCTTTATAAAACCCCGCGATAAGAACGCTTAAAGTATATATTATAAAAGCTCGCTTAAGGAGATATAATAAATATTACTTATCGGACCCCGCTAAATTTTTAAGATATAACTACGAAGGGTTAAGGGCTTACTTAACTATAGTTTATAATATTTATAACTATATAAAATACTATAAAAACTACTAAGCGGATTCCGCTAGTATCTTTAAGAGATATTTAAGGATCTCCGCGGGATATCTTAACTATAGTTTAACTTATTTCTAACTATAAAAGCACCTTAAAAAACATAGGATAAACCTTACCGCGATTTTTAAGAGATAGTTAAAGATATTTAAAGGATTTCCTTAACTATAATTTATAATGTTTTTAACTAAGCTTATACTTAGTTTATTAAGCAATTTTTTAAGGATATCTACGGGTTATTTATATACTTCGGATAATATAGTTAAAGATCCTTAACCTTAGCTTAAAGAACTAAGTATAAAGTAGCTAGCTATACCTTTAAAAATAGATAAGCTTTTTACTATTTCTAAACTTTTATATATATTTATATATAGTAATTTGTTTATTATACCGGCTTAACTAATAGTAATTAGTTTATAGTACTAGCCTTAACTAGCGGTAATTAGTCTATAATACCGGCCTTAACTAGTAGTAATTAGTCCGCGCCTTATCTTTTTATCCTTACGCTATAAAGCGTAGTAAAAACTCTTACTAAAATTACTTTATTTAGTTCGTCCCTTAATTTAAGATAATAAACTTAAGTATTTTATAAAAGCGAAAGTAAGATTATAAGAACTTAATAGCGCACGCTACTACCTTTATTATTAATATCGCTTTTAGCGTTATTGCTTTTTTTAGCTTATTTATTATTACTTATAGGTTCCTTAAGCCTTTAGCTTTTATTAAAAGTAGCTTAACTATAAATATTATTATAAAGTATATAAAAAGCTATATAAAGGGCGGTAATAGCTAAAAGAGCTTTTTTTAAAGTTACTTTTAAATATACTTTTTACTATATAGCTTATAGTTTATAATAAGCTTACATACTATTAATAACTAGCCCGGCTAAAAAATCTCTTAAGCTAGTATTTTAAGCGTCCCCTTACGCCTTAAGTATCTTATTATTATTAAGTTATATGCCCGCTAAGAAATTAATACTTAAAGTTTATTTAGCTCTTTATCCTCCTCCTCCTTAAGGTATTAAGCCTTACTTAGTACTTATAGGCGGTCTTTAAAGTAAAGGCGCCTTTTTATATGAATTATATACTTACTTATTTAAACCTTTAATTACTATTTTAAAGTAAGCGACCGGTCGCTATCTCGTACTACTTAAAATATTACTAAGTACTCCTTATCCTTTTATAATATTACTATTAATCTCTTTTATATCTCCTACCTATTAAATATATAGGCTAGTTATACCTATTTCTTAAGTATATCTCGGCTTAAGTTTAGGTTAAGCTTTAGCTAAACTTTACCTTTATTTGCCTTACTTTTATCTTAAGGTATAAATTTATCCGCCTTACTTATATAAGCGATTAACCTTATATTTTCCTCTTTTACTAATATTATTATAATAGTATACTTTTTTTATACTAATTATTGCGGGAGGTTTATATACTTGCCGCTAAGGGGGACTTAATATCTTATAAGCTACGCGCTATTTAGCATTATTTAAACTACGCGTCTTATCTCCTTTTTATTAAATGCCCTTTCCGGCTTATTTTAATTATAGCGTAATAAAGCATTAAGTACTACCGCTAACCTCTTTAAGCGGTACTTTAATATAAAGTAATAAAAAGTAAGCTTTATTGCTTATTTACTTTACTTTTTATTTAACTTCTTTTTTATTATAAAGTACTTTAGACTTTTATAGTCTATTAGCACTATAAATACTAGCGTATTATATAACTTTACCCCTTAAAAGTCTAAGTTTTATATAATTATAAGTAGCTTTTTATTATAAATTAAGTAGTTATACTTTACTATATTAAGTTATTTTTAGAGAAAACTTACTAAGTATTATATCTTATTTAGTCTTACTTATATTAATATACCGCTTATCGCGTACTTAAAGTAGTTTGCCTTTAAGTATATCTTTCTCTTTAGGTTATATAATTATAGTACTAACGTATTATAAAATACCTCTTAAATGAATTCGAACGCGGCTTAGTACTTATCGGTTTATAAAAAAGTCGCGTTCTTTTTATAAAGGCTATTTAAGCAACTTAAGGCCTTAGTATAAAGCGGGATAAACGTATAATAGTAATTTATAAACTTAAGAAAGCTTTAAACGCCCTTTATATTTTTTAGCGCTTACTACGTCCTTATAGCCTAGATCTTCTTTAAGTTACACCGAACTTTACTCTTAGCCTATATAATAAAACTTAAGTACTTTACTTTTTTTATTATTAAGTTATATTTTTATAGGTTTAGTATAAGGCCTACCCTTTATAGCTTTTTAAGCACCTTCGCTACCTTATTTTCGTAATCGCGGAGCGACCTTAATAAGTAAATTAAGATATTATTTATATATACTATAATAAACTTATAAAAGTAGTCTTTTAGCACTTAGTTAATATGGCGTTAAAAGGTAGCCGGCCTTTTTATAAGGCTAAATAAGTATACTTATTACTTAAATAGTCTAAACCTCGT
Source organism: Ophiocordyceps robertsii (assembly GCA_027405785.1). Classification (NCBI taxonomy): domain Eukaryota; kingdom Fungi; phylum Ascomycota; class Sordariomycetes; order Hypocreales; family Ophiocordycipitaceae; genus Ophiocordyceps; species Ophiocordyceps robertsii. The sequence goes on from JAPEBW010000681.1 coordinate 19,168, forward strand.
TTAAGAAGCTATCTTAAACTTATAGCCCTTTATGATTTTAATCTTATAAAACGCTATAATAATATTAAGTTTTATAAACTAACGTGCTTTCGCTAGTATCTTTAGCGTTTTTATAATTAATAGTAGCGCGTATTAATCCCACTTTATAATTATATTTAAGGCTTAGTAGTTATAGTAAAAGTATAAGCGGCCGTTAGCCTTCTTTATAAATAATACTAGCGCCGCGGCTAAGAAACTACTTAACTGAATAAGGTTTACCTTTAATAGCTCGTTAAAAGTCTTTTAAAAGATAAGGAGTTCTTCTTTTAATATATTATAAAGGGGCCCTTTTAGTAATACTAGCTCCTTACTATCCTTATTTAAGGTAAAGTAAATCTTATAATTTATACTTAGTTAAAATAAGGGCTACTTAAGCGCCTTCGTTAATATAAAAAGGTTTAGATAAGCCTATAGTGCTTAGGCCGGGATATAGTCCGCTAAGTTAATAAGCGTCTTTAGCTAAAAGGCCTTCTTTATATCCTTTATTATAACTACCTTTATATTAAGCGTTTATTATTACCCTTAGCTATCCTTTTAGGCCCTTTCTTATTAGCACTCCGCCGTAAAAATAGAGGCGCTAACTAGCTTCGCTTCTTAAATATTCGCGATCTTTATAGCTTTCTTTAATCCTTAAAAGCCGATCTAAATCCCCGCTTTTTTATACTAAATCTAGTCCCCCTTAGTATCGTAAACTACTTTATTCTTTTTTATTTATAGTCTCCTTAAGAACACGTTATAGCTTAACTTTAGTACTATATAAGCAAATATTTATTTTTAGTGCTTATTAATATCTATCTTAAACGCTATAATCTTTTTTATTTAAAACGTTAGTATATCCTTTAAAAAAGGCTATAGTAGCCTTCTTATCTTATCTATAAAAGGTATTCGAAGCTTTATTACTACCCCCTTACTTATTATAGTATAGTAATTATAGCCTATATCTATAAGGACGTTAAGCCTTTTTTTCTTATTAATACTAACTTTAAATAGTACTAAGTTTAGTATAAGGTGCTTCCTTATTAACTTTTAAGCCGTTTGCTATTTCTCCTTCCTTTTTAGCGCTTAACTTTATATTAAGATTCCTTTTTTCTTAAATTAGAATTTACTTAAATTACCTCCTTAGCTATAACTACGGCTACTTATAAGGTTCTTTCTTTTTTCTTTTTATAAAAGCGGGCGATATACTTTATTACGTTATAAGTAAAATACTTCTATATATTAAGCTAGCTTTATCCTCCTCTTAGCTAAGTTATAGCGTAAATTTTAGTTATTAAAGTATCGCCCTTTAAGTCTTTTTAGTCTTAAGTCGCCCCCCTTATTACCTTCTTTTAGTTTTAAAACGGCTATTTAGTTTACTAAACCTTCTTTAACTTTACCGCGATTAATCTTACTTTATTAGTATATGCTAAGAAGCTTAAAGTTAAAAGGTCGATTATCGCGAATACCTCTTTAAAGTATAGGCTTAAGGCGCTTTTTAAGAATACGATCTATATATTATATAGCTACGACCCCCCTCTTACTTTAAAGAGCCTCTATTTAAACTAAAGGAGAAACGCCGTAAATATCTAGTTCTCTTCTTATTTAATTATACGGATAGCTACTACCGCCCGCGATTAAATATTAATATTAAGGTACATTAAATTAAAGTACTTAAGGAATTCTTATTAATCGTAACCTTAATCTATACTAATACTATAATAGGTCGCTATAGTTTACTATAGCTTAATATTTAAGTAGTTTTAAATTAAGTAAAAACCCTCTTTTAAGCTTAAGAAGAAGTCTTAGTTAATCTCGTACTTTTTTTATATATATTATACTTAAGGCGTAAAGTAGCGATACTAGCTATTAAAATTTCTTAGCGCTAAGAGTAGCTTTTACTATTTCTTTTTCTTTATTGCTTCTTTTTTTATTATAGGCGTTATAGTCCTTACTATTATATTATAAGGTAGTATTAAGCTATTAGTTAGTAAGCCGGCCCCTTTTTATATATACGTCTTTATTATCTTTTTTAGCTTTAATATTAAGGCCTTAAATTAGCTTATTAGCTATTAAATCTACTACTAGCTTACTAAAACCTAGTAACTCGTTTTAATAGCCCTTACTTATAATAAAAGGATCGCTTATTTAACTTTAGTCTTAATATCGGCCTCTCTTAGCCTTACTTCCTACCCCCTTAAAGCATAACCCCCTTATACTAAGTAAGCTTCTTACTCGCGCTATGTTATAGTTAGTAAGTTTCTTTTTAGGTTATATAACCTCGTTTAAAAGGAGCTTTAAATATATTAAGGGCCTATATATACTTAGTTTAGTAGTATATAGCTTAATAATTATTTATTTAAAGCTAAAAAGGGAAAGGGAAATGTTTACTTAAGCTATATAGCTTCTTACTTTATAGGGGTCGCTTAAGTAACCTATACTTAAGTTAAGTTTAAGTTAAGGTTAAGCTAAGTTTAAGTAAAGTCTTATATAACTTCGGCTACTTATCGGCCCGACCTTAAGTTATTCGCTATAGTATAACTATAGTTCTTATTATAGCATAGCCCGTAATAAGTATAAAGCAAGGCTTAATTTTAATAAGCCTTATATTAAGTATTTATATTTAAAGATATTTATATTTAATATATATAAAGTAAAAAAGGCGCTATATAGTAATACCGCGTATCGCGCTCTGCTTACTAAGCGATAGCGGCGGGCGCGAGGACTTATATAAAGGTAATAGTATATCGTCGCTAAGCGTGCTAAAAGGCATAGCGCGGGAAGATGCTTATAAGCTAGCGGGAGATAAGATATAAGAGATAGGAGTAAATATATTAAAGCGCGGTATAGCAGACTTATTATAAAAGCGGACGCGCGCGTAAAGAGATTAATAATTAAAGAAAAAAGGAAAAAGAGAAGGAGAGATAAAAAGTATTTATACTTAAAGATAGCGGGTAGCGGGAAGGCAAAACGTGCTTTAAGCACAAATAAAGGTAGTAAGCGGAGCGGGCACGTTATACTACTTAAGCGCTACTTAAAGCGATATAGCGGTGTAAATAAGTAAGCGTATAATATATTTAATGCTATAGCGTGACTTTATTTAAGGAGATATATTAAAATATAATTATAAGTATAATTAAGACGATTATACTAATTAACGTTAAGCGTAAAGCGGTAAGCGGGGCGGCGACGTAATATACCTTAGTATATAATAGCTTAAAAAGGGGATAATATTATAAGCTATATTATAAGAAAAGCTATAGTTATATTATAGCGAATAACTTAAGTTTAAGCTAATATTTAGCTAAAGTTATATAGGGCTTTACTTAAACTTAGCTTAACTTTAACTTAAACTTAACTTAAGTATAGGTTACTTAAGCGACTTTTATAAAGTAAGAAGCTATATAGCTTAGATAAAGATTTCCCTTTCTCTTCTTAGCTTTAAATAAATATGTATTTAGTTATATACTACTAAACTAAGTATATACGGGCCTTTAATAGTATAATAAAGATATATTATAAACGTATACTATATATAAAAAATAATAAGACGGAAAAAGAATATAATAAGACATAATAAGATATAAAGTAAATATAAATAAAATATATTAAGAACTATAACTTAATTTTAGTAAACTACCTTTTACTAGCTAATATTAATAAATAAGCTTTAAACGTTAAAGCGTATTTTAGCTTAGCGCGTTATATTAGCGGTATATACTAACTCCGTATATTATAGTTATTAATAATAATATATTATTATAAAGTGTTTATTAAGGATTAAAGTACGTATATATAAGTTAATATAATAATCTTTTAACTTTCTTTAAGATATATAGTCTTAAAGCGCGTTTATAGTAGTAATTATATCGCTAATATATAAATATTATATTAATATTATTTAATACATAGTCTAAGAATAAAGATATATAAGTAAATAGTATAAACTAGTATAAGTATAAGTAAAATAGTTATAAGCTTAAAGTAAGGCTTAATTTTAATAAGCTTTATATTATATATCCGTATTAAAAAATACTATATGTTTAATATACATTAAGTAAAAGGCGCGCTATATAGTAGTATTATATATCGCGCTCCGCTTATTAAGTAATCTTTAACGTATAAAAGGCTTATTTAAGGCATTTAGTAAAAGCGAAACTTATAAAAAGAGAATTAGCTTATAGATAAAACGTAAAAATAGGTAACTAATTATTAAAGCTCTTGTTTTATTATTTTAATAGCTATTTAATAGCTTAAATATAATAAGAAGTAATTTAAAATAAGTAATAAAATAATAAATAGTTTAATAAATAATTACGAATAATAAATAGTTCTTGTTAAAGGGAAGGTTTATAAAAAGTTAGTATATTAAAAAGTAAAATAGCCTTTAGCTTATATATAGCAAAAAATTTAAATAAGGCTTAAAGGAGGCTTATACTATTATTATTACTACTACTACTACTACTACTACTACTACTACTACTATTACTATTACTATTACTACTACTACTACTACTACTACTACTACTACTACTACTACTACTACTACTACTACTACTACTAGTTAGTTATAGCGTATTTATTACTATATTAAGGAATAGATATAATATACTAACTTAAGTCAAGCTTTTAAAAGAAGAAGACTTAAATAGCTTAAATAGCTATTTTAAGTTAAAGTCTATAAATAACAAGAGGTGAATGTTTATAATATTAGTTAGACGAAGCTGCTTTCAAAATTTAAAGAAGCGTTATTTTAGTAGTAATTTAGTAAGACTATTTATAACTTATTAATTCGAGGGGATAAAATTAATAGAAAATATATTCCGAAGGAATTCTTACTTAACTTAGTAATTATAGATTTTAACGTGCTTAAAAGCCGTTTTAATCTTTAGAATTTCTAAAGAAATAAGGCGTATAGTCTATTTATTATTATAGAAAATTATAAGGATTTAAATATTTAGTTTAAGGGAGATTTTAAAAAAGGCGTAAAATAAAAACAAGTTCTTTTACTATATTTATAAGAGCTAAAAGCTTTACTTCTATAAATAAGGTAGTAACTATATATTGTTTTTTAAATAACTAAGTAATAGGTCTATTAAAAGGCTTATAATATATCCTTAACTAGATTCTTTAGTCTTAAGGTTGTTTATAAAAGCTATATCCGTATAAGTAAGTAGCTTTAAGTTTTTAGTATTAGACAATTTAATATTAAAATAATACAAGGAATAAAAGTAAGAAATAAGAGATTTTACTAGCTATATATATTGCTAGGAGGGATTTTATATAAATTCTACGAGGGTGTTTAAGGCTTTAAAGATTTCCGGTTTCGTAGAAATTGCGTAAGAGTTTATTAATCTTATAAGGGATTAATAGTAATAGATTTCTTCGTTAAATATAGCAGCTATATTTTTCTTTAAGCTCTTAAGAATAGGAAAAGAAGACTTTTTTAAAATAAAGGAGTTAAAGTTATATATATTACGTATTTTATTAATATAAGTAGACTAGTTAATATATAGCCTTCGAAGCTATTAGTCTTAAATAATACGTAGTCTTAGGAAGAAGGTTAAGGTGCTATTATTAGTAAAGCAATACGTCTTTTTAAAATAAGATATAAAATCTTTAGCTTCCTTTTTATCTTTCTTTCGAAATATAATAATAATGTCGTTAATATAAAAAAAGGTAAGTAAAGAATCTACTAAAAAGATATATAGCTCCTTAAAATACTATTAAAGCTTTAAGGAAATAAAAGTTAAAGAAAGCTCTTTTTACTAAAAAAAGTATAACTATTAAAGTCCGTAAAAGGCTTTTACTAGCCGTAATACGTATTTAGGTATTTTAAATCTTTTTAGGAAATAAACATAAATCTCTTTATTAAAGTCTACGTTTATAAATACGTTAATTACGTTAAGAGATTAAGTCTTAAAGTTAAATTTTACAACTATAGCTATAAAAATACGGAAATTCCTTACTATTAAAGTAGCTATATAGGTTTTTTTATTATTATAAGGCTATAAGTCTCTATTTATATAAAGGCGAGCTTAAAACCTTTATAAATATCCGTGCTTATTTAATTTATAAGTAAAAATCTAAGCTAAAAGTAAAGGTTAAGTAGTTATTAAATTTCGTAGCGTATAATAAAAGAAGAGGGTCTTTTTTTTAAATTAAGATTTTTACTTTGCTTTTCCGGCTTTTTTAAACTCTTTGCTAAATTAGTACGTTGCTAAGTTTTACTAAAATTTAAGGAGGGGCAGTAAATCTTTATTATATATCTTCTTTTACTAAAAGGCGTAGATAAAAGTGTTAAATGTAGCTTATAAAAGCTTGAAAAAAAGGGGTGCTTAAGTAGTAAAAGCAGTATCATTCTCTATAAATTAAAAAGCTTAAAAAAGCCTAGAAAAAGGCTTTTTAAGATCTTATATATCTTTTAGTATGTTTTCCGCTATAGGAATATCGGTTATACTATCGAAATTAACACTTTAAGGCAGGCGGCTTAAAAGCATAATTTAAAAGATATTACGTCTCGTGTTTTCGTTAAGAAAAATATTCCTAGAAAGCGCCTTTTTAGCGCTTCTTAATAGTTCATTTTGCGTGTTTATTATATTAAGTCCCGGCGAGGAATATAGAGTTAGAAGCTACGTATTAATAAGAAGATTTAACTTTACTATTTTTATCGCGTCGTATAATAGAATTTCAGTACTTTTAAGGTTATTATATATAGTATTATTATAATTTATAATATATAATGAAAATACGTATTTCTTAATTAATACAGGGTGTTATATAAGTACTATCTTTATAAAAAAAGACTACTTATTAAAAGTAACGTCTTATACCTTTTAAACCTCGTATTAAGAAAGAATAAAAATTTAATAGATATTAATAAAATTATAACTAACTAAGAAGCCGACTTTTACTTAGTCTTTAAGCTTAATGTCCCTTTTTACGGTGTTTTTAAAAGCCTTTATTATTATATAATAAGCTTTATAGCCGTATATATAAATAGTAAAAATATTAAGAGAAAGAAAGGCAATTTTATTACTATTTTTAATAAGCTAGGTTTATAGTTTCTTAGTAAGGGAAGTTTAAGATCCTTAAAAAGTTCTTTAAAACGTCTTATTATAAAGGAAAGTAACCGTTTTCTAAATTTTAAGCTAAAGAGTAATAAGTAAATTTAAGGGGAATTTTTATTATATAAGCATTAAAGAAAATTACTTACTTAGCACGCTCTATAAAGCCGTTTTAAGCGAAATATAAAGAGCAAAAGGTTTATTAATAATCTCTTATTCCGTAATAAATTCTTAGTTTTCTTTTTATAAGGCTTTACTATTATCCTTATAAAATTTATAAAGAGTAAGTTTAAATTGCTTTTATATAAAGCTTTACAAGCTAGTAAAGCAGTTAAGAAGCTCTTTTAATCTTAAATTTAAAAAGGTAAAAAAGAAAATTAAGTTAGTAAAATCGTTCTTAATAAGGAAAGTAACCTTCTTCTTCTTATAGAAATAAAGTAGCAAAGGAAAGTCGTAAAAAAATCCGATAAAAAGACCTTGTAGCTTTTATAGCTAGTTATACTTATAATATAATTATTTCTGCATTATTAACCTTATAGGGCTCGAGGTTAAAGATAGTAAAAGACGTAAAAAGAAATATACCTTTACTAAAAAGGGTCTTTTGCAACGCCTACTTATTAAAGTGCCTTAGTTTTTATACTAAGGCTTAAAAGAAAAGGAGGATGTAGTTATAGTAAGTTCTTTCCTTTTTTTTATTAAGAAAGAGGATAAAGAAAACGAAAAAGAAAACGGGGTAAAAAAAGAAGCTGCTTTAATTTCGTTATATTTAATAACGTATTCATTATATAAAAGCTATATTTTATAGACTTCTTTAATAGCAGTAAAAATACTACCCGTTTAAAGATTTTCCTAGGTTTTTACTTATTATAATTTAGAAAAGAAGCAACGCGTATATAAAAAGTAAGTTTAAAGGCAACGTTATTTAACTAAAATAATCCAGTAGAAATTCATATAAAGACGGTGCTATAACTAAGGATTTAAGACTCTTAAGGGCCCGCTAAGGCTAAGGCTTACGTCGGTATATAATTTAAAAAGCGGTCTTAAGCGTTATAAAGAAACCTATTAAATCCGCAATAAAGGGTAAATCAGATTTATAATAAGTACGTTTATTTAAGTACTTATAATATAGAAAAAGGGGTCGTTTTATCTAGGGCTACGGCCTATACAAAAGTATTTTTTAAATCTGGGTTTTCCGTGGATTTAAAATCTGATTAAAGATTTGCGGATTTATATTTCTTAGCTTTACGAAAGGCGTTTTCGACTTAGGCTTTATTTTAAGAGATAGTAAGGAATTCGTTAATCGCTTTTTAAATTTCTTTATTTAGTTTCTAGCCGTTTCGTCGTATTTTTTCGTTTTAATAAAAACAGTCTATATAATAACACAATTTTTATAAAGGTGAAAAAGTAATAAAAGGGCCGAAGAAGAAGAAAAAGAGTCTTTTAAAAAGGAGCTTTAAAAAGTAGTAAAGAAGGTAGATTTCGATTTCTTTATCGATTTCGTAGCTTATTGTCTTTCGAAAATTTCTAAAGTTTTAATACCGTTTAAAAAGGTCTCTTACTACCCGTTTCTATTTTATTTTACTTCGTCGTCTATTTAATTAATGTAATAATTAGTAAAGGAGCTATTAAGGCTACAAATAGCCTTTAAAAAGCTCTATATAAGGCGTAGACCTTATATCTTTAAAAGCTACGTTCTTTTTATATCCGTAAAGGCCTTTTATTAGTATATAATTTACGTGGCTAGGTTAGTTTTATTTAGTAAAGTTAAAATCCTTTAAAAATTTATAAGGACTTCTTTTTCCTTATTTTATACCGAGGGCTATACTTATCTTTTTAATAAGGAAAGCTTAATAAGAATATCGTAGATATCTATAATTATAGAATAATAATTTCCGATGCTTTTTATAACATATTATTATAAAGTGAAAAGGGCCTTTTACTAGTTTTTTTTACCTTTATAAAATAGTTTAATACCTTAAGTAAAAGAACTTATAGGTTTTTAAATTATTAATAGAAAAATTAGTAATTTCTTTTACTAAAGAATTTACTGAAGAGACTAAGGGTTTTTTTAAAAGCTGTAAAAGTAGCTTTTTTAAGGTAATTAAGGGATTGATTTAATCCTTAATTCCGGAGGAAATAGCGTATTTTTATATCGTTAAAATCCAACGTTCTTAGTTAAAAGGGCCGTTAAAAATAGTTCCTTTTAAAGAGCTTGTAAATTCTATTATTTTAGTAAAGAAGAACAATAAGGCGGCGTAAATAAAAGTACTTTTTAAAGTAATTTTCTATAAGAAGAGCGTTTTTACTTTTTAAGGGCGTAATCGACCGGCAGGGGCATAATAAGATTAAAGTGCCGTAATAACTATTTTTTTTTGCGAAGTAAAAAAGATCCGGGCTTATAACTCTTAAACGTAAAAAAGGCCTATTTAAAGCATTTAGTAAAAAAGCAATTTATATAAAGAGAATTAGTATATAGATAAAAGAAAGAAATAAGTAACTAAGTAGTAAAGCTCCTATCTTATTATTTTAGTAGCTATTTAATAGCCTATATATAATAAAAAGTAATTAAAAAGTAGTAAGGAAATAATAAATAGTCGAATAAATAATTAAAAATAACAAATAGTCCTTATTAATAAAGGGGTTTATAAAAGGTCTAAATATAATCTATATAATAAAGGGTAAAATAGCCTTAAGTTTATACGTAGCTAAAGAATTAAGGGAAGGCTTAAGGAGGCTAAAATTAAAAAAAGCCTTTAAAAGGCTCGTGCTACTACTATTACTACTACTACTACTACTATTATTACTACTACTACTACTATTACTACTACTATTACTACTATTACTACTACTATTACTACGACTACTACAATTAGTTATAGCGTATTTTACTACTATATTAAGGAATAAATATAATAAGCCGCTTAATAAAAGTAAGTAGCCGCTTATTAAAAGTAAATAGCCGCGTAAAAGTAATAAATACCTCCTTAATAATCATAGTTTATTTAAAGTAATGCCTTAAAAAACGGTTTAAGCTAAGTATTAATTTTTTTTAAGTACTTTCTCTTTTATAACTTATACTTTAAAAGAAATTTAATAACTTTAAAAATCTACTTAACTAATTATTCTTTAAGCACTATTTATAGAATTTATTTTATAGATTACTTTTACCTTACTCTTAAGTATAGTAGCTATTATATAGAAGCTATAGCGATAAATATACTTAAAAAGTATTTAGAAAGTATACTTTTAATTATGTTTTAAAGTATATTAATACTAAAATTATACTTATCTTTATATTAATTAAAAATCGCTATTAGCTATATTTTTATTATATTAAAGCATCTTACTATCTTTAAGTAAAATATAGTTATACTTTAGGATATTATTAGTATATTAAGACGCTAAAACTAGTTTTTTATAACATTTAAAAAAGTTTATAAGTTTTTATATCTTTATTTTCTCTATTAATTATTTATACTAATTATTTATAGTATTTAAGTTTTATATATAGTATAATTTTATAAGCCTTAATAAAGATAAGAAAAAAGCTTTCCTTTATAAGTATTACTATTTATACTTATATATATCTTTATTTATATTTACGCTTTATTTTAAAGATATATACTAGCGCTAGCCCGCCCTGCTTATTTATACTGCTTACTTATAGTAAGTACCCGTACTTTCTTAATACTTATACGCTCGCTTGCCCGCACCTACCCGCGCTTAAATACGTAGCTTTTATACATAGCTTATATATATAGCGCCCTTAGCTATAGCTTAATTTACTTAAAAAACGAATCTTTAAAGCTTTAATAAGATATATATATAACGCGGCTTATTAATTAATCCGGGCCTTTTACTAGTACCGCAGGCTAGGTTATAAGCGCGGTTTTAATGCCTTTAACTTAGCGGTAGCGTTATAGCCGCGCGCCCTTAATTCCCTTAAGGCCGCTAAATTCCCTTAATACTACTATATCGCTTACTACGCCTTATAGTATAAGGATAAGGGGCTAGGGCGCGGACTAATTACCGCTAGTTAAGGCTAGTACTATAGACTAATTACCGCTAATCGGGGCTAGTACTACGGACTAATTACCGCTAGTTAAGCCGGTATAACGGAATAATTACTATATATAAACGTATATAAGGATTTAAAAATAGTAAAAAGCTTATCTATTCTTTAAAGTATAGCTAGCAACTTTATATTTATTTCTTTAAGCTAATTTTAAGGATCTTTAACTATACTATCCCTTTATTTATTATTAATATATAGATAAACTAAAAATATCCTTAGAAAATTACTTAATAAACTAAGTATAAGCTTAATTAAAAATACTATAAACTATAGTTAGGAAAATCCCTTAAATATCTTTAAACATCCTTTAAAAATCGTAGTAAAGTTTATCTTATATCTTTTAAAGTGTTTTTATAGTTAGAAATAGGTTAAACTATAGTTAGGATATCCCGCGGAAATCCTTAAATATCCCTTAAAAATACTAGCGGAATCCGCTTAGTAGTTTTTATAGGATCTTTTATAGTTAAAAATATTATAAACTATAGTTAAGTAAGCTTTTAAGCCTTTATAATTATATCTTAAAAACCTTAGCGGGGTCTTATTAGTAATATTTATTATATCTCCTTAAGCGAGCTTTTATAGTGCGTACTTTAAGCGTTCTTATCGCGGGGTTTTATAAAGGCTTTTAAGAGTAAAGTAAGGAGTTTAAGTATAGCTATTTAAATTCTATTATAACTCCCTTAAGTAAGAAAGAAAAGCTAATATCCTTATCGGTTTAAAGTAAAAATAAAGTAAAGGGGGCGCTAAATAATAGCTTTATAGTAGCGTTTTACGCTATATTAATAATACCCGTCCTTATCTTTTTAATAGTTTTTTCGGCCTATCCGGCTAATAGTAGCTAAGTAGCTTAAGATAGTTAGTAAGTAGCTTTTATTATAAATCCTTACCTTTTATATAGTTATATATCTTATTCTTTATTAAAGTAATTAGTATATTTAGCTAAAACTTATAGTAAAGTTTTCTAACTCTTTTTTAAAGTATATATTTTAGTACTTATTAAATAGTAAGGAGTCTCCGCGCTAAGAAATTTTTAAATTCTTAAGCGGGATATATTAAAAGAAAACTAGCTATATTTAAGCCTTTTTTTATATTATTATCTTACTTACCCTTTATACTGTTTTTTAATCCTCCGCTAAGTTTTTTATATTACTTACTAGCTTTATAAGTCGCTTATAAGCGAGATATTATATCTTACTTACTATTACTATTATAGTTATCTCTTACTTTCCGTTGCTAGGCTTTTTAACTTATTATTCTTTTTACGTAGCGCTATTACTTATGCCTTTTTACTAATAAACGCGTATTTAGCTACTAAAAAGATATTAAAGTAAAGGTAAGCTATCCCGCTAATATTAATAAGTATAGTTAGTATTAAGGTATTAAACGTTTATATTCCCGCTTAAAAACAGGTAATAAGGTCCTTAATAGCTTTAGTACTTAACTCCTTACCTTTAAGGTTTTAAACGTACTTAATAGTCTTAAAGAACCTCTTTATAAAGGGGGCCTTAAAAGTAAGAATATAAAGCGCGTAATTAGTATAGCTAATAAAGTAAATATTAAAGCCTAAGAATCTTATTATATAAGTTAAAGTTAAGTTACGTTTAAACTCTTTACGGGCCTATAAGTAAAACTTAGCCTAGTTTATAGCTAAGTAGAAACTTCCGATTATTATAATCTTATCGCTAAAGTATAGGCCTATAAAGCTAGGCCTATTAAGGATTATATTAATTACTATTAGCGGCTTTTATAAGATTAAGCGGCGGAAAATATCGCGAGGCTAGTTATCGCTATCTCCTTTTATTAAGAAAAGATAGTAAATAGACTATAGTAAAGCGCTTATACGCTTTATTATAGCCGGGCTAAGTATAGCAGTAAGTAAAAAAAGCGTTTACTAAGTAAGACTAAATAAGTCCTTAAGGCTTATAGCGGCTATAAGCTAAGAAGGGGATTTTATAGCGCGGGCTAGACTATAAGTAAAGCGAGATAGGGTTTTAGCTATAGTGGCTTAAGACGCCGCTATAAACCTAGCTATAAACTAGTTAAGCTAGGCCTTAAATATATAATTAAAGATAGCGTAGACGTTATTTTAATCGTTTAGCTAAAGCGGGTTTCCGCTAGCTATAGTTACTACTATAAATCTTAAGATTATAATAAGGTTAGCTAACTTAAAGGCGTAAAGTATAAGCTAGTTATTTTACTAATAAAGATTTCTAGCTATACCTTAAATAATATATAGGTAGCGGGGACTTTTAAACGGTAAAGCCTTAGTAAGAGGTATAGCTAAATTACCGTAAAACCGGCTATTAAAACTACTTTATAGTATAAGGCTAAGGGGTAAGTTATTTAAGTTAAGTATTTAAAAAAGGTAGTATAGGCCGTTCTTTATAATACCGTAATTTAAGTTAAATCCGTTAACTTAAGCGTAGTTATAGAAGGCGGCGTAAGTTTATATAAAAGCTTAAACTTAAAGGTTTTATCTCTTATAAAGGGACTTAAGGTTATAAAGGATAGCCGCTTTATTACTATAAAGCTTAAGCGCCTGCTTATATCCTTTATATTAAAAGCATAAGGGCTTATAAAAAAGTAAGCTAAAGAAGTAGTTATAAAATAGCTAATCTTAGCTATAAAAAACGTTAGACGATAAAAAGACCCGGAACGGGCGTATAAAGATTATAAGCTTAAAGCAAAAAACGTTATATATATAAGAGTAAGTAAGGTATAGTAAGGTATAGCCGTTAGTAAAGGGAAATATAGTTATAAAAAGAAAAGAGAAAAGGAGAAAGGGTAGGCGGCGGAGAGAATTTAAATAAGTATACTATAAAGCTAAAAAGGTCTTATTACTTAAGGTAAACGGCGGTATATTATTATTAAAATAACTAATTACCTTAAGCGTAGTAAGTTATAGTTTCTTATAACTTATAGTACCCTTTAAGTCTTATACTTCGGCCTAACTACTTAATTCTCTTAGTTAAAGAGTTTTATATTTAGTTATAAAAGCCGCGCGTTATGCTTTTATTTAAACTACTTTAGTAGCTAACTCTTTTTATACTTTTTTAAAGGCTTTTACGATCTTTAGCGAAAAGACCGCTTTTTTATTTACTTATAAGTTATAGCTACTTAGCTAGCCTTTTTAAGCTATAAAGAACTCCTTTTTTAATTTTCCGCCGCTTTTTCTTATTATATAGCTTTATAAGATTCGTTTTACTTTTTACTTATTTAAGTAAAGTATCCTTTTATCTTAAACTAAGCTTAAGTATATAGCTAGCTTATTTACTAAGCGTAGTTATACTACTAAAATAACTAAATAAATATTAAGGGACTTTTTTATATTTAGCTACTATATAAGCTATCTTACTTTAATAATAACTTTAAACGGCTTAGTATATCTTTTTTAAAGCTTTACCGGTTTACTTTTTGTAATATAATAACTTTTATTAAGCTATAGCTAAACTTAATTACTAGGCTTAAATTTTAGTAAGTAGTATTTCTTATTATATCTATCCTTTATAGCGGCTTAAGTATAAGCAATAGCTAATTTAGCTTTTTTTTATAAGACCTCTTAGTTTTATAGGTATAAGTAGTTATTTAAAAACTAAAGGCCGTCGTTTATTCTTATCCTTATAATAAGCTTATTTAGGGCTATATAAATTATTAAGGAGAAGGAATTATTAAGGCTAAACTAAAAAGCGATTAGCGTATTAGTTTAGTATAAATCTAAGAAATCGGTAGTAAAGAATCATAGCGCGATTTCTATAGTTTAGTTTCGCCTTTTTAATAAGCCGTTAGTTTAAAGGTACTAAGCGGTAAATATAAAAAGCTTCGATTTAAAGGCTTACTATAAGGTCTGCTAAAATATTAAAGTAAACTTTATATTTTAGTTAAAGATTATCCCCTTTAGAATCTTTTAGTTAGCATAAAGTAGCTTAGTATATAATGCTTATACTTAGTTTTCCGCTATAAACTAATTATTATTTAGGATAAGGAGATATATTTTTAAGAATTTATTAATTATAGTTAGTAAAGTATTAAAGAAGTTGTTTATAAGATCTTTTTATAAGGGTTATTTAGCTTACACTATTAAGAGCCTAGTAATAAAGTTTATTACTATTATATAGTATAAAATTAGTAGGCTTTAAATTAAGATAAGCTACCTTAATATCTTACTTTAATCGGTTTAGTTATAGTAATAAGTATTATAGCTATTTATAATCTTATTTATATATTTACTAAGCTATAAGATTAAAAAACTCTTAAATAAATCTTACTATATATAAGTACGGCTAGTATAAAAATGTTTAGCGTAGGCGTTTTTAACGATCTCCTTAATATAAGTCTTAAGGATATATAGTTTCCGGCGTCCGTCGTTCTCTATAAAGTATAATAACCTTTATATCTAAAGGAATAAAAGTCTAAAGATACTATCTTTATTATTAAGCTACGCTTTAATCTTTACTTACTATATATCCTCTATATATCTATCGATTATCTTTTTTTCTTAATACTTAAAAGAGACTAAGGAATTATTTATTTAATATTATTATTATTCTTATTAAAAGGCTTAAAGCTATACTTAGTCTTAGTATCTACGCGCTAAGTATAAATAGGTTTAGCCCGCTAAGAGTATTGCTTACCGCGTCTTTATTGCTTATTATTAAGGTCTTAGTCTTAATACTTTCGCTAAGCGCTTAACCTTTTATCTTATACGCGTTTTAGAATTTAATATACTTTAATACCCTTAGTATAAAAGGCTCGTTTTTATAAATTAAGAGTCTTAAAAATGCTTTAATTAGCGCGGCTATAGCGTATAAGGCTAAATAGTAATACTAAACTAAAAAAACTATTAAGTATCTTTTAAGGTAGATTTTTAATTAAGGCCTTTAAACTAAACTTTATTAGTAATATATAGTAAAAATATCCGCTAAGCTTATTATCCTAAGAAAAGAGTAACTTTATTATAAGCTTAATTTAAAAGGTATTTAGTAAGCGGGGAGCTAGATAGTTTTAAGGTTAGCTTATCCTTACTTCTTCTATTTAAAGGATAATCGATCCGTTTAAGTAATACTAAATTTAGTTTACTTAGTTATATAGGTTTTATTATTTAAAGTCTATTCTTTATTAGTATTTTAAAAGCAGATTACCTCTTAAAAGGTAGTAGTCTTAGCTTAGCTAAGTAAGACTTATTTTATATCTTATTTAGCTTTATAGGCTATTATAGTATAGTACCTTAAAAAAAAGTAAAGGAGATTATTAAACTAATATACTTAGTAGACCGCGGCCTTTTTCGCTTTTATAGCTTACTTATCTTAGAGTTTTATTATAAGTACGTTAAGAAAAAGGTCCTTATTATTAAGGTTAGACTTAAAGGCTAATAAAAGCTTCTTACTAAAGAAATTATCGTTTAATATCTAACTTTTTATAGGATAAGTACTTAATTATATAATATAGTCGCTTTTAGCTTAGCGGATATTTAAGGGATTTCCGTTTAAATAAGTAATAATTACTACTATTTACTATACTTTATAATATAAAGATAAGGGAATAAGGCGCGGATTAATTACTACTAGTTACGGTTAGTATTATAAACTAATTACTATTAATTAAGGCCGGTACTATAAACTAATTACTACTAATTAAGCTAGTATAATAAACTAATTGCTATATATAAACGTATATAAGGGTTTAAAAATAGTAAAAAGCTTATCTTTTTTTAAAGTATAGCTAGCTACTTTATACTTAGTTTTTTAAGCTAATTTTTAAGATCTTTAACTATACTATCCTTATATTTATTATTAATACGTAGACAAACTATAAATATTCTCAAAGAATTACTTAATAAACTAAGTATAAGCTTAGTTAAAAATACTATAAACTATAGTTAAGAAAATCCCTTAAATATCCTTAAATATCCTTTATAAATCGTAGTAAAGTTTATCTTATATCTTTTAAGGTGCTTTTATAGTTAAAAACGGGTTAAACTATAATTAAGATATCTTATAGAAATCCTTAGATATCCTTTATAAATGCTAGCGGAATCGTCTTAATAGTTTTTACGGTGTCTTTTATAGTTAAAAACGTTATAAACTATAGTTAAGTAAGCTTTTAAGCCTTTATAGTTATATATAATAGAAACCTTATTTTATTTATGATTTTAAGTACTAAGAGTACTAATATTTAAGAAAGTAAATACCGCTAAATATAAAGGAGTAACTAGTAAAGTAAATACCGCTAGTTATAAGTTATTATTATTAAAGTAAATACCGGTAGTTATAAAAAGAGACGATATAGCTTAATAGTTAAAGACGGCTAGTATTAGCTATAAGCGGTATAAGTTAAATACGCTTATATTCGGCTTAAGCTAGCTTTAGCTAGTAATAAGATTAGTATTAAATAGATTAACTAATACCTTATATAATCGACCGATACTTTATATAAAGCTAAGGTAAAAGGCCTCCCTTTAAAAAAAGATAGAATCTTATAAAAGGTTTTAAGATAAGGATATTTAGTCTTATAACTTAATTATAAGTAATAAAGTATATATTACTTATAATTAGTAATAAAGATAGCGTAAGCTATTTTTTTTAGCTTAAAAAGTAGTTTAGTAACTTTATAAGTTATATAAAGTATAAGTTATAGATTAGTATATAAAAGTAAATAAAAGTATATAAAAAAAAGCCTTTTAATAGCTTTAAAAAGGTATAAAAGGAGGTCTTTCCTCCTTCTTCCCTTTACTCCTTTTATTTCTTTCTTTTATCTTCTTTAGCTAGTTTTAATATAAGAAATCCGTATAATAAGATACCTTTACTTTATTTAGTTTAATAGTTAGCACTAAGTCCTTTTCTCCCTTTTTAGCTAGTAAATTTAAATTAAATAAATTACGCCTTACTACTTAGTATATAAGAAATACTAAGGGTTTTATAATATAAAACTAGCTTATAAGAATCTTTATAAACTTTATACTACGCTTTACGGTATAAGGATAAAGGGATAGGGCGTAGACTAATTACCGCTAGTCGGGGCCGGTACTACGGACTAATTACCGCTAGTTAAGCCGGTATAATAAACTAATTACCGTATATAAACGTATATAAAGGTTTAAAAATAGTAAAAAGCTTATTTATTCTTAAAAGCATAGCTAGTTACTTTATACTTAGTTTTTTAAGCTAATTTTAAGGATCTTTAACTATACTAGTTATAGTGCGTAGATAAACTATAAATATCCTTATAAAATCAGCTAATAAACTAAGTATAAGCTTAGTTAAAAATACTATAAACTATAATTTAGGAAATCCCTTAAATATTCTTAGATATCTTTTTAAAATCGCGATAAGGTTTATCCTATATCTTCCGAGGTGCTTTTATAATTAAAAATAGGTTAAACTATAGTTAAGATATCCCGCGGAAATCCTTAAATATCCCTTAAAAATACTAGCGGAATCCGCTTAATAGTTTTTATAATATCTTTTATAGTTAAGAATATCGTAAACTATAGTTAAACGTTATAAACTATAGTTAAGTAGGCTTTTAACCCTTTATAGTTATATCTTAAAGACCTTAGTAAGGTCTAACTAGTAATATTTATTATATCTCCTTAAGCGAGCTGTTATAGTATATACTTTAAGCGTTTTTATCGCGGGGTTTTATAAGGCTCCTTAAAAGTAAAGTAAGGAGTCCGGGCATAGCTATTTAGATTCTATAATAACTCCTTTAAGTAAAAAAGAAAAGCTAATATCTTTATTAGTTTAAAGTAAGAATAAAGTAAAAGGGGCGCTAAGTAATAGCTTTATAATAGCGTCTTTACGCTATATTAATAGTACGCTATCCTTATCCTTTTAATAGTTTTTTTAGCCTATTTAGCTAATAGTAGCTAAGTAGCTTAAGATAGTTAGTAAGCGGCTTTTATTATAGATCTTTACTTTATATTTAGTTATACGTTTTAATCCTTATTAAAGCGATTAGCGCGTTTAGCTAAAACTTATAGTAATGTTTTCTAACTCTCCTTTAAGGCGTGCGTTTAAGCACTTATTAAGTAGTAAGAAGTCTTTATATTAAAGAATGCTTAAATTTCTTAGTAAGATACGTTATAAAAGACTAGCTTTATTTAAGTCTTATCTTATATTATTATCTTACTTACTCTTTTTACGCCGTTTTTAATCCTTTGCTAAATTTCCTATTTTACTTACTAGCTTTATAGGCCGCTTATAAGCGAGCTATTATATCTTACTTATTGCCGCTATTATAGTTATCCCTTGCTTTTTTTTACTAGGCTTTTTAACTTATTATCCTTTTTATATAGCGCTACTACTTATACCTTTCCGCTAATTAATATATATTTAGCTACTAAGAAGGTATTAAGGTAAAAGTAAGCTATCTTATTAATATTAATAAGTATAGTTAGTACTAAGGTATTAAACGTTTATATTCCCGCTTAAAAGCGGGTAATAAGGTCCTTAATAGCCTTAATACTTAACTCCTTGCTTTAAAGGTTTTAAATATTCTTAATAGTCTCGAAAGACTTCTTTATAAAAGGGGCCTTAAGAGTAAGAATATAAAGCGCGTAGTTAATACGGCTAATAAGGCGGATATTAAAGCCTAGGAATTTTATTATTTAAGTTAAAGTTAAGTAGCGTTTAGACTCTTTATAAGCCTATAAGTAAAACTTAGCGTAGTTTATAGCTAAGTAAAAACTCTTAATTATTATAATCTTATCGCTAAAGTATAAGCCTATAAAGCTAGACTTATTAAGGATTATATTAGTTATTATTAGTAGCTTTTATAAGATTAAGCGGCGGAATATATCGCAAAGCTAGTTATCGCTATCTCCTTTAATTAAGAAAGGATAGTAAATAAACTATAGTAAGGCGCTTATATGCTTTTATATAACTAGGCTAAGTATAGTAGCAGGCGGAAAAAGCGTTTACTAAGTAAGACCGAATAAGTCCTTAAGGCTTATAGCGGCTATAAGCTAAGAAGGGGATTTTATAGTATAAGCTAAACTACGTATAAAGTAAGACGGGGTTTTAGCTATAGTAGCTTAAGACGCCGCTATAAACCTAGCTATAAACTAGTTAAGCTAGGCCTTAAATACGTAATTAAGGATAGCGTAGATATTATTTTAGTCGTTTAGCTAAAGCGAGTTTCCGCTAGCTATAATAGCTACTATAGATCTTAAGATTATAGCGAGGTTAGCTAACTTAAGGGCGTTAAGTATCGGCTAGTTATTCCGCTAATAAAGATTTCCGGCTACGCCTTAAAAATATATAGGCGATAAGGGCTTTTAAATAGTAAGAGCTAAATAAAAGGTATAGCTAAGTTACTATAAAACCGGCTATTTAAACTACGCTATAGTATAAGGCTAAGAGGTAAGTTATTTAAGTTAAGTATTTAAAGAGGGTAGTATAAGCCGTCCTTTATAGTACTATAGTTTAAGTTAAATCTATTAGCTTAAGTGCGGCTATAAAAAGCGGCGTAAGTTTATATAAAAGCTTAAACTTAAAAGTTTTAACTCTCGTTAAGGGACTTAAGGCTATAAAGGATAGCCGCCTTATTTTTATAAAGCTTAAGCGCTTACTTATATCCTTTATATTAAAGGCGTAATAGCTTATAGAAGAGCGGGCTAAAAAAGTAGTTATAAAATAGCTAGTCTTAGCTATAAAAGACGTTAAATAATAAAAGGACTAAGAATAAAAGTATAAAAATCGTAGGCTTAAGGTAAAGAAAGTTATGCGTATAAAGGTAAGTAAGGTATAGCGGGTTATAGCTAGCGGTAAAGGGAAATATAGTTATAAAAATAAAAAAGGAAAAAGGAAAAGGCAGGCGGCGGAGAGAATTTAAATAAGTATACTATAAGGCTAAAAGGGCCTTATTACTTAAGGTAAACGGCGGTATATTATTATTAAAATAACTAATTACCTTTAGCGTAATAAGTTATAGTTTCTTATAACTTTTAGTAGCTTTTAAGTCTCGTGCTTAGGCTTAACTACTTAATTCTCTAAATTAAAGAGTTTTATATTAAGTTATAAAGGCAACGTATTATACTCTTATTTAAACTACTTAAGTAGCTAACTTTTTTTATGCTTTTTTAAAGGCTTTTACGATTTTTAGTAAGAAGACCGCTTTTTCGTTTACCTATAAGTTATAGCTACTTAGCTAGCTTTTTTAAGTTATAAAGAACTCCTTCTTTAGCTTTCCGCCGCCTTTTTTTATTATATAGCTTTATAAAATTCGTTTTACTTCTTACTTATTTAAGTAAAGTATCCTTTTATCTTAAACTAGTTTTAAGCGTATAGCTAGCTTATTTACTAAGTATAGTTATACTATTAAAACAACCGGATAGATATTAAAGGACCTTTTTATATCTAGCCGGTATATAAGCTATCTTACTTTAGCGGTAACCTTAAACGGCTTAGTACGTCTTTCTTAAAGCTTTATTAGTTTACCGTTTATAATATATTAGGCTTTACTAAGCTATAGCTAAACTTAATCGCCGGGCTTAAATTTTAGCGGGCGGTGTTTCTTATTATATCTTTCCTTTATAGCGGCTTAAGTATAAGTAATAGCTAACCTAGCTTCTTTTTAAAAGACCTCTTAATTTTATAGGTATAAGTAGTTATTAAAGAACTAAAGGCCGTTATTTATTCTTATTTTTATAATAAGCTTATTAAAGGCCGCGTAAATTACTAAGGAGAAGGAATTATTAAGGCTAAACTAAAAGGCGATTAGCGTATTAGTTTAGCGAAGGTCTAGGAAATTAGCGGGAAAGAATCGTAGCGCGATTTTTACGGTTTAGTTTCGCCTTTTTAATAAGCTATCGGTTTAAAGGTACTAAGTAGTAAATATAAAAAGCTTTAATATAAAGTCTTGCTATAAAGTCTGCTTAAATACTAAGGTAAACTTTATATCTTAGTTAGAGATTATCCCCTTTAAAATTCTTTAGTTAGCGCGGAGCAGTTTAGTATATAATACTTATACTTAATCTTCCGCTATAAACTAGTTATTACTTAAGATAAGAAGATATATTTTTAAGAATTAATTAGTTATAGTTAGTAAGGTATTAAAAAAGTTCTTTATAGGATCTTTTTATAAGGATTATTTAGCTTAAACTACTAAGAGCTTAATAATAAAGTCTATTACTATTATATAGTATAAAGCCGGTAGGCTTTAAATTAAAATAAGCTACCTTAGCGTCTTACCTTAATCGGTTTAGTTATAGTAATAGGTATTATAGCTATTTCTAACCTAATCTACGTATTTATAAAGCCGTAGAATTTAGAAGCTTTTAAATAGATCTTATTATATATAGGTGCGGCTAGTATAAAAATATTTAGCGTAAGCGTCTTTAACGATATCTTTAGTATAAGTCTTAAGGATATATAGTCTTTAGCGTTTATCGTTCTTTATAAAGTATAGTAACCCTTATAACTAAAGGAATAGGAGTTTAAAGATACTGTCTTTATCGCTAAGCTACGTTATAATTTTTACTTATTATATATCCTGAATATATCTATCGATTATTTTTTAGCGGAGCGGTAATTTAATTAATACTTTTATATAGAGGAATATATAGTCCGTTATCTTATCTTCTTAAATATATTTTAAATCCCCTTTTTAGTTTAAGGATACCGGCCTATTATCTTAGTGCGGTAAACGTAAAAGCGTATTTAGCATAACGTTTTTAACGCTTAAGATATAGCATACCTTAAGCGGGAATTAGCTTAAGTATTAAGACGTAAGGACTAGCTTATTATTAGATTTTATACTAATATAAAATAGGGATTTTTAGTATATAATTTTATAAGTACTTATATAGTTAGTAAAAATAACTACTTATAGCGTTTTTATAGATAGTACTATAGTACGTAACTTATATACTGCTTATACTAAACCGGCTACTTTAAGTTCTATAAGCTAGTATTTAAGTTCTTTATTTTAAAAGTCGCGGCTTAAGTAAATAATAAGCTAGACCTATAAGAGAGTGATTTTACTACTTTAATAAATTAGCTATTTAATCCTTACCTAATTAGCTAAGCATAGGGGGGTATATAAACTATATATAAACCTATATTAGATGGCCTAGGTTCGGCTCGTTATTTTCCAGGTCCTTACGTCCTTATACGACGTCTATAACGTTATATACGGAACTAAGGAGGTTAGGGTGGCTAGATAAAACAAGGATCTGCTTAGACCTAAACTAACCTTAACTAACTTTAAACACAAATTGCCGCATAAGGAAGGGATATATAGCCACGGGGTAAAATGCTTTAAAATCAACATTTCTCAGGCTTTAAGACTGCCCGAAGGCCGGTCCGGATATGTCACTCCGTTCCCTTATATTTGTCTA
>JAPEBW010000682.1:0-42588 GCA_027405785.1 Ophiocordyceps robertsii
ATTTCCCCGACTATAGTTTATAGTATTTTTAACCGGGCTTATACTTAGTTTATTAAGCGATTTTACGAGGATATTTACGGTTTACTTTATATATTACGGATAGTATAGTTAGAGATCCTTAAAATTAGCTTAAAGAACTAAGTATAAAGTTGCTAGCTATGCTTTTAAGAAATAAATAAGCTTTTTACTATTTCTAAACCCTTATATACGTTTATATGCGGTAATTAGTCCGTTATACCGGCCTAACCGGCGGTAATTAGTCCGTAGTACCGGCCTTAACCGGCGGTAATTAGTTTATAGTACTAGCCTTAACCGGCGGTAATTAGTCCTCGCCTTATCCCTTTATCCTTACGCATTAAGGCGTAGTAAATAGTATAAAAGCTCTATATTTTAATTTAAACTCTTTAATATAACTTTTTTATATGTTTTTATCGAAATATTCTTTAAGTAACTTTAAATATTTCTTATTTAAGTTATATATCTTATATAATTTAAGTATAAAGCCTTCTTTTAACTTAAATTTATAAGCCTAACTACCTTATAGTAGTAGCCTATCTTTAAGTAGCGGCGTAAATATATCGAAATATCTTTTTAGTATATTTTTAGGTATTTTTAAATAACGATCCTTAAGGTGTTTTAAGGTAATAATATGTTACGGAACTCTTAGCGTTTCTCGTACGCTAAGTAGCTTCGTGTAATTTATCTAATTTAATTTAACTAGCCGGAAAGGGAGAAAAAGACTTAGTGCAGACTACTAAACTAAATAAGGGAAGAGTATCTTATTATACGGATTTCTCGGGTTAAAATTAGCTAAAGAAAAAAAAAAGGAAAGGAAAAAAGTTAAAGGAAAAAGGAGCGAAGACCTTCTTTTATACTTTTTTAAGGCTATTAAAAGGCTTTCCTTTTATATGCTTTTATATGCTTTTATATACTAATCTATAACTTATACTTTATATAACTTATAAAGTTACCGGACTACTTCTTAAGCTAATAAGAATAGCTTATACTATCTTTATTATTAATTATAAGTAATATACGCTTTATTACTTATAACTAGCTTATAAAACTAAATATCCTTATCTTAAAACCTTTTATAAGATTCTATTCTCCTTAAAAGTAAGGCCTCTTACCTTAGCTTTATATAAAGTATCGGTCGATTATATAAAGCATTAGTTAATCTCTTTAATACTAATCTTATTACTAGCTAAAGCTAACCTAAGCTAAATATAAGCGTATCTAGCCTATACTACTTATAGCTAATATTAGCCGTCTTTAACTATTAAGCTATATCGTCTCTCCTTATAACTACTAGTATTTACTTTAATAGTTATAACTTATAATTAGCGGTTTTTACTTTACTAATTACTCCTTTATATTTAAGGGTATTTACTTTACTAAATATTAGTACTTTTTAATACTTAGGATTTTTAATAGAATAAGGTTTTTATTATATATTCCCCTCTTTAAGGTCTTTTTAAACTTAGAAAGATAAACGTTCTTTTCTCTTAAGTTATTCTTAACCTTTAAGAAACTATTTAAATATTTAAAGAAATCGTACTTAAAAGAGAGTAACCTTAGGAATTCTTTAAAGAAAATCCTAATCTTTTTATCTTTATAGATCTTTCTTAATAAAAAGATTTATTTAGATTTCTTTTTACTTTTATTTATTTAGGATAGTAAGAAATCCTAGCTTAAAGAAGCTAATACTTCCTCTTAAGGGTTTTATCGATTAAAATCCTTAACCTTTCTTAAAGCATTTCTTAAGTGCTTTATAAGTTCCTAGGTATTATTTAAACTAAGATAGTCCTTTTACTTTACTAAATAAATGTATTCTTAATTTTCTATTTTCTTAGTAAGTATAGCTTTTACTATATATTCGCTTTCTTTAACTATTTTTAAGTTTAGCTTTCTTACTATCTTAGCATTTTATAAAGTCGGCTTTAATAAAGAAATATAAAAAATAGGATATATAAGTAAACTAGTTAGAATTTTAACTTATAATAAACCTTTCCTATTTTCTTTATAACTTTAAAAGGTCTTATCTTCTTATAATTTAAAAACTTATTTAGTCTCTTAATCTTAAGATTCCTTATTAAAAAATATACTTTATCGCCTTTAAATAAAGAAGGTTTTAAAGACTATCTCTTATCGTAATATTATAATATCTTCTTAGCAATATATTTTAATTTTAATTTTATAAATCTATATAAGCTTATTAATTGCTCGGAGTTTAATATAGCTTTTTCGGCTATAATCTCTTTAAGTAAAGAAGACTTATAAGCTTCGGGTATAAAGTTATAATTCGCGAATACTAAAGTATTCTTAATAGGCTTAGAAAAAGAGGTATTATACGCTAATTATGCTATAAGCAATTTAAAAAGCTAATTATCCTACTAATAATTTACATAGCTTTAAAGATATTACTTAAGCGTTTGATTTAATCATTTTATTATTCCGTTTATAATAAGGTAAAAAGCAGTAGATAATTTATGCTTTATACCTAAGGCTTATATTAAGTCTTACTAGAAATTCGAAATAAATTTCCGATCCCTATTTAAAATAATTAAAGTCGGAAGTCCTTAATTAGCTATAATATATTTTATAAAAGTATAAGATAACTTTTCTATATCTATAGCTTTATATGTTAAAATAAAATCGTCGTACTTTATAAGACGATTTATTATAATTAAAATAGAATTATATTTTGTACTAGTCGTAGGATTTATAAACTTTAGTAATTTAATAATAAAGTTTAAAGCTATAAAGTTCTAAGGTCTTAAAGGAACTTCTAAAGAAATTAAGTTACTATAAGGCTTATATTATATAGCCTTACTTTTATTATATACTTTACATAACTTAATAACTTTATAGATTTTCTTATAAAGGTTATAGGTATTATAATAGTTTTTAATCTTATTATAGGTTTTCGTAATACCTTAATATCCGTATAACGGGTGCGAATAAAAATCCGTTATAACTATTTTCTTAGTTTTAAAGGTAAGGAATAGCTTATTCTTATAAAACGCTATTTTTCTCTCTTACTTAAGAGTCTTATATCTTTTTTTATCTAGGTTCTTATAAGAGTTCTTAAGTAATTTTAAAGTAGTAAGATCTTCTTATACGTTAAATAGTATATATTACGTCTTTAACTTTAAATTACTATTATTATTTAAGAATAATAAGGTCTCTTTATAAGGCTCTTTTTTATTATTAAGGTCCGGTCGTTAGCTAATTATATTAGCTTGGTTATTCTTAAAACCTTTCTTATAAATAATCTTATAATTAAATCTTAAAAGGAATTTAGCCTATCTTATTTGCCTAGCATTTAATTACTTAATCGTGGCAAAATAATTAATATTCTTATAATCCGTATAAACCTTAAGTTTATACTTATTTTTTAAAGTATTATGCTAAAAGTCTTTAAAAGCGTATATAATAGCTAAGAATTCTTTATTATAAGGAGGATAATAAATCTCTATACCTCTTAGCTTTTTCGAGTAAAAAGCTATTAGTTTAAGAATATTGTTTTTATCGCGCTAGCTTAGCTACGCGCTTAATATAAAATTAAAAGCATCCGTTTCTAACTTTTACGGCTTCTTTATATTATAAGTATTTAATATAAGTTCTTTAATAAGGAATCCTTAAATTCTTTTAAAAGATTTATCTACTTTTAAGTTCTACTTAAAAGGGTCCGTTTTAGCTCTCTTTAATATTAATAAAATTAGTATAATTATCTTAAAAAAGTCCGATATAAACTTCTTATAATAATTTCTATATCTTATAATGCTTTAGATTTCCTTAATATTTATAGGAATTAGCTAATCTTTAATTATAAAAATCTTCTATAAGTCTATCTTTATATAAAAAGAGTAATTATATGCCTTAAGAATTCTACTTCCTATATATAAAAGCTATATTTCTTTATTAAGATATATAAGCTAGCTTTTCTTAAGGCTTATAGCACTATATTAACTTCTTTATAGTATTACTTAAGCGTATCTAAGTAAATAATAATATTATCTAAATAAGCCGTATAGAATCGGTTTAAATAAGGATTTAATATATTATTCATTCTCTTTTAAAAGGTTGCTAGTATATTAGTTAATCCTAAAAGTATTACTAAAAATTCATAAAGTCTATATTGCGTTCCGAAGGCTATTTTATATTTATCTCCTTCTTTAATATATATTTAGCTATAAGTAGATTAAAGGTTAACCTTAATATACTACTACTTATTAGCTAATCTATTTCTTATTTCGCTTATAAGAGGTAATAAAGTCCGGTCCTTTATTATATTATTATTTAATTCTTTAAAATCGATATAAAGTCAAGTTTTCTCTTTATCTTTACTATTCTTTAAAGTAAATAGTATAAGAGCTTTATATTTTAATTTAGACTTTTTAATATAACATTTTCGTAGGTTTTCGTTAATATATTCCTTTTATAACTTTAAATACTTTTAATTTAAGTTATATATCTTATAGGATCTAAGCTTAAAGCCTTCTTTTAACTTAATTTCGTGATCTTAACTACCCCTTAATAGTAGTTTATCTTTAAGTAGCGGCGTAAATAGATCGAAATATCTCTTTAGTATATTTCTAAGTATTTTTAGATAACGATCTTCGGGGTGTTTTAAGTTAATAGTACCTTTTAAACCTCTTATATACTATATTCGCTCTTTAAGGTGCTTTAAATTAATAGTACCTTCTAAATACTACGAGCTAATCTTATATATCTTATTCTTAATCTTTCTCTTATTCTATTTCTTTTTAATCTTATCTTTTTACTTAAGGTATTGCTACTTAATATCCTTTAAGGTATTTAATAGATTTTCTTTTAATAAATTATAAGTAGCTTTATAATTATCTCCGGGGCTTTTAGTTTCTTTATTAAGGTTTAGCGTTATTTTCGCTTATATTATACTAATCGTAGTTATATTATCTTTAGTCGTGCTAGTTATCTTATTGTTTTTTATTACGATATCTATTATTACGATATTTATATCTATATAAGAGGCTATATTGTCCTTATTATTGCTATTCCTTATATAGTTATTATTAAGTTTTACTATATTTAAATTATTCGAGGGTTTTGTTTTAAGTTCGTTCTTTATTAAACTATAAAGTAGGATATCTAAAGTATTATCTTTAAACCTTAAAAGGCCTTTATCTTTATTTATTATAAGATTATATTTCCGTAAAAAGGGTAGTCTTAATATAATATTATAGCTAATAGCTAAGACGTTAAAGGAATCTTTAAAGTTATAAATTCTAATCGTATACTTAAGAGAATTAGTTTTAAGCATAATCTTACTATTATTATACTTAAAGGGTAATCCTTTTGCTAAAAAAAGTATATAAGGCTTATCTTTTCTTTTATAACGTAATTCTAAACGATTTACTATTTTAAGGGAAATATAGCTACTTATCGCACCGCAATCTACTTATACGTTAAGGCAATGTCCTCTTAATTTTAATAAAAGAGTTATTTTTATACTTTAAGAATTATTATTTAATATAAGTAAGTTCTATTTACTAAGAAATAGCCTTATTATTCCTAGGCTTATTAGTCTTTTACCTTATCTACTAACTTCTTAGTAAATCTTAATTCTTTTTATAGAATTAGTTTATTTAAGTAACTAAGCTATTTATAAGCTTTAAAAACTAGATTTCTACTAGCTTTATAGTTTCTAACTGCTTTACTAATAATATTAACACCTTTAGTACGATTATTTTCCTTTTATTGTTTTTAGTTATTAATCTCTTCTTACTTAGCTTTTAGCTAATTCTAAAGCATTTCTTTTAAGAATCTCTTTACTTATAAGGGCATTTCTAAATTATAATTCTTATTACGAAGATTATAATTAACCTTAAAATACTTACTATATCGTTTAAATATATCTTAAATAGCTAGGTTAAGGAATTCTATATCTTCCTTAAGCTTATTAGCTAGCTTATCGTTTTTTTTCTTAAGATCGTCTTTATCTTTAATTAAATTAGTAATATACGTAAAAAGAGAGATATAATCTTCTTTTAGCTTAATTACATTATTTATTAAAGCTAGGTTACCGTCTTAAAGATTTTTAATAGTCGTTTCTTTATACTACTTAAAGAGTAAAAGTTATTTAATTTTAATCCAGTTATTATTATTCTCTTATAAAAGTTCCTCTTTATTAGCTTCGATATCTTCCTTAAGGTTTTCTATAAAAACCTTAATATTAGTAGTAAGTTCTTTAATCGTTATAGCGGGTTTATTATAAGTCTTCTTTAATTTAAGAAACTAGCCGCTTCCTTACTTATTTAAGAGGTATATAAAGTAGTCGTTATTATAGCATTTAATTTAAAAAAAAGCTACTTATATACCTTATCCTTAATAGTAATTACTATATTAAGATATTCTATAAAAGGAGCGTAAGGCTTATTACTATCTTCTTTTATAAAAAAGGGCTCCTTATTTATTTCTTCGAATTTAAGGTTTTTAGAATTATAGCTACTATTATTTTTTAAATTTAAAAGTATAACGTTTATATTAAAATAAGGAGCGTTTTCTTTATCTTTATTAATAGTTTATAAAGAAGTTTTATACTAATAATTATCCTTAGTCTTAAAAGCATTTCTTTACTAGTTATTTAAGCTTTTAGCTTTTAGCTTTATCTTAAGTTCTTCTTTATAAAGACCTTTTATAGGCGAACTAGTCTTAAATAGACTAAGAGTTAGTATAATAAGCTTAATATTAATTTTAGTATCCTTAGTTTAAAGTAGTAGTAAAATATATCGCGGATTATAAGCTAAGAGGGCATTATTCTTACGAATAAGTATATTCTTTGCCTTAAAAGAATTCCTCTTTTAATATAATTTCTTATAATATAGCTTTCCTTTATATAATTAAAGTACTAAATAGCTTTTTTAGCGGGCTTTAGCGGGCTTGCTTTAAGGGTATCTAAGTCTATTATATTATAACTTAAGTCGCGCTTTTATTTCTTATTATTTTTCTTAATAACCCCGCCGGGAGTTAAACGGTATTTCCTTTATTGCCGGCGTTTATACTGCTTATCGTCTATTAAGACCGCTAGACTAATATAGTCTAATAGCGTCTTTAGCCTATTTAGGCGGTAAATTTCGTCTTTAACTTCTTCTTTTAGTCTTTTATAAAATATAGCTATTAAAGTATCGCCTTTTTATTTTAGCTTAAAGGTTCTTTATTAAAATCGAGCTATATAAGCTAATAAAGATCTAACTTACTTTAAGCTTCTTAATTTATACTTTGCTAATCGTTATTTATCTATAATTTTAAACGTTTTTTATAAAGCTTCTTTTAAGTTATTAAAATTCTTAAAAATATTCTTTATCTTAAAATTCTTATCTTTAAGACTATTATCTATATAGTCCTTAAAAATCAGTTCGAACTATATTACTACTAGGCTTTATAAGTAGCTAGATATAAATATAACCTTTACTACTTCTTAGTTTATTATAGTAAGATAAAACTAAAAATAAGCTTTAAGAGAAGTAATAAACCTTTATAGCTTAGCTAATTCTTTAGTATAAAGTTTAAGAGCCTTAATCTTTAAAATAAAACTACTATTTATAAAGCTTATAAAGAGATAAGAAAGCTTTAAATATCTTAAACTAGCTTATAGCTAACTAGTTAGCTATAATATTATAAAAGTAAATATTCTTCTTCTATTTATTATAATTAGATAAATATAATTATAATAAAGACCTTTTTCTTATTAAATAGCTTAGAGAACTTACTAAGTATATAAATACTAAGTATTCTTTATCGGAGCTATTAAGTTTATAAAGATCTTTATAAGTTAGTTTTATATTCCGGAACTCTTAGCGTTTCTTATATACTAAGTAGCTTTATATAATGTATTTAATTTAAATTTACTAGCCGGAAAGGGAGAAAAAGACTTAGTATAGACTACTAAAATAAATAAGGTAAGGGTATCTTATTATATAGATTTCTTAGGTTAAAATTAGCTAAAGAAAAAGAAAAAAGGAAAGGAAAGGAGTTAAGGGAAAGAAGAGTAAAGACCTCCTTTTATACTTTTCTCAAGCTACTAAAAAGCTTTCCTTTTATATGCTTTTATATGCTTTTATATGCTAATCTATAACTTATACCTCGTATAACTTATAAGGTTATTAAACTACTTCTTAAGCTAAGAGAAATAGCTTATACTATTTTTATTACTAGTTATATATAATATATACTTTATTACTTACGATTAGCTTATAAGACTAAATATCCTTATCTTAAAACCTTTTATAAGATTTTATCCTCTTTTAAAGAAAGGCTTCTTACCTTAGCTTTATATAAGGTATTAATCGATTATATAAGATATTAGTCGATCTCTTTAATACTAATCTTATTGCTAGCTAAAGCTAACTTAACCCGAATATAAGCGTATTTAGCCTATACTACTTATAGCCGATATTAGCCGTCTTTAACTATTAAGCTATATTATCTCTCCTTATTAATACTAGTATTTACTTTAATAGTTATAACTTATAACTAGCGGTATCTACTTTACTAATTACTCCTTTATATTTAGCGGTATCTACTTTACTAAATATTAGTACTTCTTAGTACTTAGGATTGCTAATAAAATAAGGTTTCCGTTATACTAAAGGTTTCTACTTATATAAAGGTTTTTCTTTAATAATAAAATAAAGAGGTTTTACTTAAATAATAATAAGTTTTTCCCTTTAAGAAAGATTAAAAGCTTTAAGTTTTTCCCTATAAAAAATAAGGGTTTTTAAGCTATAAAGAAAGAATTATTTTCCTTATTTTAAAGGGGTTTTACTTTACTTTAGTTAGTATATTTCAAGCGCACTTATATACTATAAGTACCTTTTAAGAGAGGCTATAAAGAAGTAAAACATACTCTCCCGCAGGCTATAGACTAAATACAGCATAAATAACACGGGATATAAATACGTTAAAATTCATATTAAATCCGCTATATAATTTTACATACTATATATATTTCCTTATATTATTCTACGTATATATAAGCAAGGTATAAGCAGATTAAAAAGAGGAATATATAGAGACTATATGTATAATCCGTACTAAGTCGCTGCGCTACCTTACATTCCTTACGGAATTAATCCCTAGGCTTATAAATATAATATTAACCTAATATTAACTTCTAGCCTACTATATATAACTGCGCTAAATAGGGGGCTCTTTTTTAAATTACTTAAGTTACTTATAGCTTAGGAATTGTTTATATAAGAAGGCCTTAGTCCCCTCTTTACCTTAAATAGATTATTAACCTTATATATATATACCTTACCTATTTCTTTACCTTTTTATAAACTCTTTAAATCTTTATAATCCCCTTTTTTATAGCTATAAGCTTGTTCTTTTATATACCTATTTGCTCCTTAATTATATTGTTAGCGATATACTTATCGTACCTTAAGCGCGTTTTTTACTTAGCGGTATAGTTAATATACTAAGTAAGGTCGATAATAATCTTAAGGTAATTAAGGTGCTTAGTAATAATTAGCTAGAAAATTAAGTTAAGTTTATTAGTAAGCGGGCTTTCGTTCGTTTTGCGTTATAGTATAAGATTTAAAAGAAAAGGGGGAAATTAGTATTATCTTTCTTAAATATATTATGTATCTTAATATTAAGAGATTTTGCATTTATAGTTATAGATTCTTAAAATATAGCTTGCTAGTTTATATAATTTATCGTACTACAATACTTATTATATTACTTCTTAAATTTAGAAGTTTAGGTTATTCGTAAACATAAGATTTTATAGCGCTTAGTTTAAGCTAGTTTTAATAAAGGTATTTATAAGATTATTTATACTATTAATTTATCGTATTTTAGATATCTCGCGATATTCGTATAATGCTTATAGTACTATAATATTAATTATAAGCCGTTTTTTACTAATAGTATTAAGTTTAATAAAGTACTTATAAAGGGAGCGTAAGTTTATATAAAAGGTAAGGGGTATACTAAGAAGGTTAAAAGAACGGATAATCTTTTAAATCGTAAAGTAAAGTATAATTTATAGTTAATACTTTATACTATCTTATAAAGTTTGCTTATAAATACGCTCCTTACAACTTATTTATATTTTATTAATAATTAATATAAAATATTAAAAAAAGAAAATTATAGTATATAAAAGTGCATTTTTTAAGATAATTAATATACCGAGTTATAATATAAGGTCTTTATTAGTAACGAATAATCTATCTATAAAAATATATAGTTATAATATATAAAGTAAAAGGGGGATAAAGTAAAGTCCGCGGTTATAATTATTAATTTACTATTGAATTTATATATTAAGATATTTTATATCTTTATCTTTTAAGTCTTATACTTAAGCGGTAATAAATAATTTATTTAAGGCTTTTAGTTAATTTATTAAAGCAATATACGTAGCCTAAGCACGTTAAGAAATATACTATTATTTAGTATCGCTATTTATTATATATACCGTAAATAAGTCTTTTACTTATCCTTTTTTTAAATAAGAATTATACCGAATATAAGGGTAATATATATATTATTAAATTTAAGGGCGATTTACTTAATTAAGGTTATGTTTAGTTTTATACGAAATTTGCTTTATATAGTATATCTTCTTTAAAGCATAAAAAAGAATATATTATAAAAGAAAGGGTATTATTAATTTAAAGGCTAGTAATACTAAAAGGGTTAAGGCCGTTAGTTATAAAGAGTAAGTAAGGGTTATAAGAAGATAGTACTAAATAAAGGTTTATCTTATATTATAAGAAATATATCTTAATCTAATAAAGACTTAATTTTACTAAGCTATATAAAGAGCGATAAATATAAAGAATTATCTTAAGGGGGTAAAGAGAGATTAGGTTTTAGGGGAAATATATAAGGATAGTCCTTATAAAGGTATTATTTAATTAAACGTATATTTCTATAATATCTTAAAGGTCTTTTTTTATATTCTATATTAATTAAAGTAAGGTACTAAAAGTAAATAAAAGTCTTTAGCTTATATACTAAATAGTAAGTAACTAAATAAGAATTTTATCCTTACTATTATCTATATACCTTTATATAATTAATCGAGACTACTTATATACTTTATTGTTTTTGCTTTTTAATTCTGATATTAATCGTATCTTAAATATTTATATATTTTTATATTAAATAAGATTAAAAGAGATAAAAGAAGAAAATTATATACCTTAAGATTTAATAAATCAGTTTAGTTTAATGCTTTAAACGGTTTTCTAAGCGTAGTAATTATACCTTATATAACAGGTTATAATAAGAGTTTAAGTACGTTTTTCTCTTTTTATATAAAGAATTATTTATACTTAAAAGGGTCTTATAAGAAGCGGAGTAATACTTAAAGCGTTAAAGGGTATTTTATATAAAACGGCTTAATATATATCGCTCGGAATATAATCGTGCTACTTAATAGGATTATAATAATATTTCGTTTATTAATCGTATTTATAAAAAATAGTCCTTTTTATTTATTCTTGTTGCGCTATATAAGTATAAAGCTTTATAAAGGAAGTAAAAGGACGTCTTTATATAAGCGGGGGCCGTTATAAATATTTAAAGCGCGGCTAATTATAGCTTTTAAATAGATACGTTATATTATAGCTATAGCTTTTTAAATAGCCTTTATTTATATAAAGATTGCGGGGGATAAAGAGGAGTCGGAATTAATTTTTAAGTATACGCTAAAATTAAAAAGAGTTAGTATAAGACCGTTCAGACCGGCTATATTATTTATAGATTTTATAGCTATTTATAACATTATATAAATATCTATTTTCAGGAAAGGTTTATAGTATAAAATATTAAAAGTTCGTTAAAGTAGCTAGTATATGTATTTAACTTTACTAACTACTTTATATACCTTTATAAGCATTTTTTAATATATAATACTAAGGATATAAGCATTAATATAAAATTTCTTT
Organism: Ophiocordyceps robertsii; assembly: GCA_027405785.1. Lineage (NCBI taxonomy): Eukaryota > Fungi > Ascomycota > Sordariomycetes > Hypocreales > Ophiocordycipitaceae > Ophiocordyceps > Ophiocordyceps robertsii. The sequence continues at coordinate 11,952 of JAPEBW010000682.1, forward strand.
AAGGTAAAGTTCGTTCTTAGATTATATATAATCTTATTAAGGGGTCCTTAATATATATATATCTAAATTTAATATAGTATATTCTATTTATCTTTTATAAAAAGAGAGGGAAGAGAGTTAGCTACTTAAAATAATATACTTTCGTTAATAATATATAAGGCTAGTTTTGTAACAAGGTATAGTATATTAATAATCGCCTTATAGTTAAAATTTATATTATCTTTAATAAAGTTTTTCAATCTTTAAAAAACTTAATTATAAAGTTAGTATTATTAGTAAAAGTATTATACTTTTTTAAATAAGGGGTATAAAATATCGGAAATTTAATATTCCGAAGGAGGTTATATAGTTAAGTTATACTTAAGTAGCTAAATTATTAGTAAAGGTAGCGAAGTTACAGTTTTATAAAGTAAGTATACGCTTCCTTATAATTAATATTAAAGAAAAGTTATCCTTATTTATAAATAATAAGAATTATTATACTATCTTATTATATAATAAGGTTATATATATTATTAAAGTATACGCTAAGTTTATTTATATTCTTTAAATAAAAAAGGAAAGGGGTTGAAGTATTAAGGATATAGTATATAATAAGGCTAAGGGGGTTCGTAAAGAAGATAGCTTTAACCGCTATATAAGTACTAGTATTTCTAAATTTAATTATTATACTTTTAAGGGTTTAGTTTATTTTTATAGCGTGAAGGTATTCCTATATATACGCCTTTACTTAAGCGCGGCTAACTATTAAGACCTATACTACTCTTATATTTTAAAGGTCTCCTTAATACGCTATAGCGTAGCTATTAGTAAGGAGAAATTAAAAAGTAGGTTTATTAATATTCTTTATATAGTAAATATCCTTATTAATTAAGCGGTAAAAGAATACTATATTTGTAATATATATAGTAATTATCTCCTTTATTATTAAGTTAATATTATACTCTTTATCGTTACTTCTATACCTATTTTTGAGAATATCGTTTAAGGAGAAGGCTTCTCCTTTATACGTAGTTAAGAAAGCGTTAAATTCTTCGTTAAGTAATTATTCTTAGTTAAGTTCTAAATATACTTTTTAATATTAGTGCTTAGCTTTATTAATATTAAAAGTAGATAATTTATTAATTAATATCCTAGCTTTTTATAAATAAAGCATTGCCTATATATATATATATATATATATATATAAAGTAAAGGATTATTTTATAAGACGTCTTAGCTATATTTAAGGTCGTAATAAGGGATTATTCTGCTTAATAAAGGTTTTATTATTATCTTTTCTCCTATTAATATAGTACTATATTATTATACATTAAGTAGCAATTAAAAGTATAGATCTTAAATAATTAATAAAAGCTTTGTACGTTTTTTCTTAAAGAATTATTATAGTTTTTAGTTTTAATACTTTATAGTATATATGTATAATCATAGTATATAGTTATATATCTTATTAATCGTCTTTTTTAAGTGCTTTTTAGATAAGGGGTAGTTTATTAATAAAGTCCTTAAAGGCCTTAAGAAGGCTCTTTTTAAGGTCTTTTTATTATACTATTTAGAATATTATTAAGGTTTAATCCGCTTAGTACTAAGAGTAGTTTATATAAGTATTAAAGTAGTTATCTAGCTTATAGTATATCTTATAAAACATACTATTTAGTTTAATATAGTTAAGTTAATAGTCTTAAGCACGTTTAAAAAGAATATTTAGTAATACCGCGTAAAATTAGTCTTTTATAATATTATTAAAATAGTAATAGCTGCGAATCTCCCGTTACTAGATAGCTAGAGATTCTAAAAGCACTTCCGCACTTAATTCTTAATTAATTAATTCTAGCTAAATCCTGCTTTATATAATATTAACTCCTTTATTACGTGCCATTACATGTTCTCCTAATTTCCTTATAATTTCACTGCTGCTTTAACTTTTAATAATCTTTTAACTATAGATAGACTTAAAGGCTATTTAATTTTTAACTTAGTTTATAAAGCTTGTATAAACCTATATATAAACTATATATAGACCTCTTATTTAATAAGAACAATTTGTTATTTATTAAACTAATTATTATTTTCTTAATTCTTTTAAATTCTTTTTTATTATATTTCAGCTACTAAATAGCTATTAAATATAAAATAAGAGTTTTATAACTTAGTTACTTGTTTTTTACCTTTTTATTTATACTTATTCTTTATATAAATTACTTTCTTATTTAATACTAAAAATTAGCTTTTATATTAAAGTTTTCTTTTAAGAATAACTACTTTAAACGCCTAACTATGCTTAGCTAGTACTTAAGGCGGTGTTAAGCTAAGAACTGCTAGTTTGTAAAAGCTTAAGTATAGTTTTAAAAGATAATAAATAAAAATCGACTTATAATATATATTTCTATTATTTTAGGCTGATTTTAAATAATTAGTTAGCACTTATAATAAACCTTTATAAAACATTGAATATAAGAAAAGAAATTCTAGTTTTCTAAGCCTTATAATACTCTTTTAGCTTTTTTTAAACGCTTAATATAATTTATATTTAAGTATAAAAGCGTTTTTACTACCTAAAATAATATATATAGTATTAATATAATAAGTAGAAGTTTACTTTAAAGTATATAATTTATACGCTATATAGAATCTTTGTTCTTTTAAGCTCAAATATAGTAAAATTAAAGGATTTCTTTATTATTAAATTTGCTTTTTTAAAACACTAAGTAGGTATTTTAGCTTTTTTTAATCTTATTAAAAACTATTAGAATATTTACAGCGATTCTCGTTATAGCTAAAAGTAATTACGCTTGAAAATAAATTTTAACATATAGTATTTCTTACTAAATTTATCGTTGACTTTAAATTAATATAGCTGCTTGTAAACAAAGTTAAACTAACATCAACACTACTATATAATTAAATAGTAACTTAGTTACTAACTTAATTATTAATAAACGCTTAGACTTATCTATAAGTATTATATACTGAAAGAAAGCATACTTTTAAGATGTTTTAAAGTAAGTTAGTTCGAAACAACGGTTACTATTATCTTAAAAGGGTGCTTATTCCTTAATCTTTTTATTGTTTTTTTAAAGTTAATTAATTATATTACTAGCCTTTTTTTTACTCTTTATTTTATTAAATATATAGGCTATCTTAAGATATATTTAAGAAGGCCTTATAAATCTATTTATGTTATAGCAACGCTTATATATAAAGAGCGTTGTAAAATAATTATATAAAATACTATCTAGCAGTTTCTAAGCTAATTTTAATATATGTAAAGCCCCTTTTTATATATATTAATATAATATAAACCTTTATATAACCTTATATAGTTTACTAGCTCTACTAGTTAATAAGAGTAGCTAAGTCCCTTTAAGATGCCCTTAGTATATAAAGCTAGTAGATTCTTTAATTATTATAATATATTAGGTTTATAGGCTATATTCTATTAATTCTTACTAAGCTTTTTTCTTTTAAACATTTATAGTATATATATAATATATACTATAGTAGATTTACTTAAGTTTAAACTTTTTTTTACTATAAGACTCTTAGCTACTTATAGTTATATTATTATCTCGCTACTTATTTTAAGTAACCTTTAATATATAAGCCTTTTTTAAACGAAAAAAAAAAATTCTGACTTAAAACAAACAGTATATATAAAAACTTTAAGCTTTACCTATAAGAGAACTTAAAAATATGCAATCCGTTAAAATTTACTATTACTTTAATATTTAAAGAAAATCCATTTTTAATATAATATATTAGTTTATTTATTTTATTCTTAATAAGCTAAAAAGCGGCCTTTTATTAGCACTAATAGTTTATTAATTAAGGCTTTACTTAAGTTTTTATTCTTATTATTTTAGTAAAAGATTTATAAACTTTTAATACTTTTATAATAGCCTACGCTTTAAGCTTTAATAGCGGTTTTTTATATAAAGTACTTTTTTTTAAAGGTATATTTATAAATAACTATAAGATATTAATTAATTTTAACAGTATAATAGCTTATAAGGTTATTATACTATCTTTTAAAAGAATAACTATAATAATAAATATACTTATTACCTTTTTTTATAAAGCCTTAACTAAAGCACTTATATTTAGTAAGCGTTATTAAGACGATGTAAAGAGACTATACGACAAATTGTTTATACGTATTAAAAGTAAGGATAATATTAAATTCCTACTACTACTACTCTCCCTAAGTAGTATACTATATTAAAGCAGAACTAATAATAAGGTTATAGAGATTTACTGCTTATTTTTAAGCATAAGTTCGAGAATCACTATAAGGAACGCTATACAATCTCTCAAACGATGTACTAAGTCCTCGCAGGACGGACAATATACTATCTTTAAACTAACACAACTTTAACAAGACAAGACCAATCAGGCTCAGTGAGCATATTGCAGTTCTTAACACATAACGGTTATCACATAGTGTGGATGGCCTCCTGTTATCTGTCCACCCGCAGTGTCTCTGTATTACGAGCTAAAAGCCCTGTCATCCTGCAGCTTAATCCTGTCCAACCGTTCTAATTGTTCCCTGTGTATACGGCCTATGCCTTTTAGAACCTGGGTCGTAATACAAGAATTATTGGTTCGTGTACTGGATGGGGCGGATGATCTACCCGTCTAGAATTTTAAGGGCCCATCTCTATCACTGGCTGGAGGATGCAGAACCCACGGGCATTGATCCGTCCCCAGCTCCTGTTCCCCGAAGCTCGTCCCTTTACTCCTAAATAGATCGGAACCCTCAGGCCAGGCAAATATACCGCGCACTTAGACAATCCCACCTATTAAGTAGGGTTGATCACGCTAGAAGCCGCCTTGTCGTGTGTCTCACACGACAATACTGGCCTTAAGGCGGGATAGTTAGGCTATTGCCGTTGGCTAAAGAATGCCGCAACTCTGGCCTGCGAAATCGTTCACTGCCTAAGGTACAACTAACTAACGACCGGGCAGGAGATCCCTGTGAATCAGGCAACGAATGGCTCTCGAATTCTCTTTTTTGTGACTGAAATAAGGTTGTTAAATTATACCTGTCTAATTGAGGCATGCATCTGAGACATGGCAAGGTAGAAGTCCGGTTGCTTAAAGTTATCGCTACCGTTACTAGACAGCAGTGCGTTTAACGGCGTGAGTGAAAAGGCGACTTGATATTGCTTCCACATGACCTGGACCTCGCGCTGCGCATAAACCGGGAGTTTGTGTGGTGGGGGAACAGGCGCGCGGGCTACGTGTGCACTTATCCGGTACGATTGCGATGTGTAGGTGCAACATATCGTATGAACCACGGCGTTTTTCGCGAGGTTGCCCAGTGACGAGAGTGGGGCTCCCAGCCTTACATAATGGTGCCAGTTGGCCCAGTCATTGCCAAACCTGTCGCGACACTCCCAAGGAAACCCAAGCCTGTCAAGTTATTCATCTCAATTCTCATCATGCCGGAAGGGACACAGGCGCAAGTGCCCAACTCCCACGAATCGCAAGCTGACCATAATCCGGATTGTTTTGGCATGACACCTCCCGGGCGACAGACGCACTTGCCTCCGACGCCTCCCGCAACGGACGAGCGACGTGTGCGGACGTCCGACACGTCTCACGACAACGGCTTGCTGCACATCCTTCGCACTCGTGCAGCGAGTCTTCTGAACCCGTGGACGATAATACCGGTGGAGCCACAGCAGTACGGTCGGAACAAAGAGGAAATTGAGAGCATTTTCCCCAAGCACGATTTCGAGCCCGAAAAGGAGCGTATTGTCATCCGCATGCCTTCACCAATCCACGAGTCTTTCTTAAAAAATTTCGAGCGCGCCATTGAAGGTGCGATACAGCGCATCGTCGATGGAGGGCGCGACGCCGGCGACTTCGCGTCGGCCATCACGAATGTTGGCTCTGCCCGTGTGTTGCTGGCAGAGGGTTGCGACGGGTCCTTGAGCAGTGTACTGAGGCGGCAACCTGATGCACAATTCCAACACGAGAAGATGGCATACCCAGGTGTTGTAATAGAGGTGTCGTACTCCCAGGATGGTAAGAGCCTCGGAAAACTGGCGCAAGATTATATTCTCTACTCGAACGGCAATATCGGAGCTGTCGTCGGCATTGACATCAACCCAGTGGGGAGTGAGTCGACAGTATCGTTATGGCGCCCACAGTTCACTCCGTCAGAGGACCAGGGAGTAGATATCCTAGAGGCTCGACGAGTAGTTTCGCATATAGTGCGTATCACAACTCCTTTCTTAAAGAGCCCATTCTAACGTGAGGTAGCCTTTCCGCACAGCCGATGGAGTACCTGCGAATCAAGACGAAAACCTGGTTCTATACCTCAGCGATTTTAACCCTGTCGAAGAATCTTCGGACTACCAGTCGGTGCCCCTCACGATCGCCTTAAGCAGCCTTCATAGGTTCCTTGTGCGCGCCGAGTTACTTCAACAGAGAAGAGAGTTTGGAGGCGGTTTTAGGTCCTATCGCCGCATAAAGAGGCGGCGACCGTCGTCCAGCCCCGACGAGCAGATACGGTCCGATGACGAAGCAAGGTATGCCCTTTTAGAGGCAGGTGCTGCGAAGCAGGCCGATCTAGGGGACGACGACTTTACAACTGAAAAACCGCTACCTAAACGCCGGGCCTAGTGATGCCGCCGGGTGTGGCACCTGCCGAGCGATTGTGTGCCGGCAGCATTGAAACGGCAGCTGGGGCAAGAATGGCAGCCAAAGGCGCCAACCTAAGGCAGCTAAGCACCTGGCTACTGCAGCCGCCACACAGTATCCCCGGCTCCCGACCAAGTACCGTCGAAGAGCTCCCGCTACATTGGACATAGGTTTCATTCCCTCTCGCACGCCTGCTGTTGGGTGATGGTGATGTACGCGGAGCAGCCGTACGGGCTCGTCGACTTTGTACAGCAAACAGGACGAGGAACAAAGCGAACGGACGAAGTCGTGAACTCTATCATCGTAGTGGACGGGCGGCCACCGAGGGATGACGAATACAGGGACTGGGTCGACATGTGCAATCAGGCGGCGATGAAGGCGTTTATTTCGACGCCGGGCTGCCGTCGGGCCGTGCTGGGAGTGTTTATAGATTGCGTCGGCGGTGAAGTGTGCGGACATATCCCGGGGGCGATACCGTGCGACCGGTGCTCGGCGGCATAGAATAAGGCGGACAAGGAATAGCCGGCGGCAGATCGAGGCGGGGCGGTATAGCAGCTATTTAGCCGGGAGGAGAGCGCGGACGCGGACTTTAAGAGGGTGGCTGGAGGAAGTGGCCGACAAGTGCGCGGTCAGCTATTAATAATTAGCAAAGGACTAGTTAAAGGTTAAAGTAAGGCGAAGGGGGAATAAGATTTAAAGGATAAGGTTAGGGGAGTTATTAAATTAAAGTATATACTTTAAGTTTAATAGTAAGTATAGTAAGGCGGTAAAAAGACTAGTTAATTTTTTATATTATAACGCGTCTTTTATATTAAACTTATAGCTTTTTTTTTATTAAAGTCTTTAACTTATAAAGTTATAAGGACTTATACTATAGCTTAAGCCTTATTATATAAAAAGGGCCGGGTTTATATATATAAACATAGACCCGTTATATATAAGTAAGCTCTTTATAGCTTATTATTATAAAGTATTACTATTTATACACACGTATATTGCTATTCGTACACACGCCTTATTTTTCAGATACGTACTAACGCTAGCCCGCCCTACCTACTTATAGTGCCCGCGCTTAGTAAGTACCCGTATCTTTTAAATGCCCGCGCCCGCCCGCGCCTATACACGCAGCTTATACGCAGCCCACACGTAGCCTATACGCAGCGCTCTCGCAGCTTAATTCGCTTAAAAAACGCATCTTTAAAGCTCCCGCGAGATGCGCGCATAACGCGGCCCGTTAATTAATCTAGGCCCTCTGCTAGTGCCGCGGGCGATGTTATAGGCGCGCCCTTAATATCGGCTATATATATAGGCGCGGGCAGGCATTTAGAAGGTACGGGTACTTACTAAGCGGGCGCGGTATAAATAGGTAAGGAGGGCTAGCGCTAGTACGTATTTTTAAAATAGGGCGTGTATACGAATAGAGATATATATATATATAAATAGTAATACTCTTATTATAATACTACGGATAGTATTATAAAGTAAGCAGAGGCTAGTATATAAGTGCCGTCCGTAGTATTATAATAATAAGCTATAAAGAACCTGCTTATATATAGTAAGTCTGTGTTTATATATATAGACCCGGCCCTCCTTATATAATAAGGCTTAAGTTATAGCTTAAGTCCTTATAACCTTATAAGTTAAAGACTTTAATATAATACCTCCGCTTTTTATACTGCGCTATATAGCCCGGAGCTATTATAAGGGGTTATTAGCTATTATAAAGGGCTGCTTAGTCCGCGGCTTAATAAGCGCTAAACTTACGTTATAGTAAATAAGGCTATATAATAAGGGGTTTAATAGCCTTACCTGCCGCCGCCGCCTGCTCTTAATCGGGCGGCTACTTATTAAAAAGCCCGTTTGCTTATTAAGCGGGCACTTTATCCGCCTTTAATAGCCCGGCGGCGTATTAAGCGGCCTATCTACTATCGCGGTATTCCGCGCCTTAAGTTAAGGACTAAGGGGTATAAATACCTTATCCCTCCGCTTTTAACCCTCCTTTCCTTCCTCTTCCTTTTAAACTAGTAATAATAGTAATAATAGCAATAATAATAATAATAGTAATAGTAATAGTAATAGTAATAATAATACTATAAGTATCGCCCTCTTATATATAAAGTAAATGCTTTTAAGCTAACCTTTATAAAAATAATATATTGTTTATATTATTAGTGTTTATATTAAAGCTCCTTAATAAGCTTAAGCTTAAGTACTATACTTATACCGCTACTACTGCTTATATCGCCGCCGCTTCCTTAGCTACGCTTATACTAATAATACCCTTATAGATAACTATACTATTACTAGCCCTTATAACTCTGCCTTTTAGCAGCCCCCTTACTACCCTTAAGACCGCTAAGTTAAGCGCTATAAGTCCGCTCTCTTAAGTACGCTACCCTTATATTAACCTTATATCTTAATATAAGTAATAAGTATTACTTAGCGCCGCTTATAATAAGTCCTATATATATTACTTATTAAGCGGCTATACTTACTATAAGTAGGTAAGTCGCTTTAATAATAGCTACTTTACTTATACTATAAGGGAGTAAAATATACTCTCCGGCAGCTTATAGGCCAAATACAGCATAAATAACACATAACATAAATACGCTAAAATATACATTAAATCCGCTATACAATTCTGCATACTATACATATTTCTTTGCATTATTCCACCCACACATAAGCAAGATATGAGCAGATTAGAAAGAAGTGTGTGTGGAGACTATATGCATAATCCGTGCTAAGTCGCTACGCCACCTCGTATTCCTTGCGGGATTAATCCCTAGGCTTACAAATACAATATTAACCTAATAATAGCTATTAGCCCACTATACATACCTACGCTAAACAAGGGGCTCTTTTTTAAATCACTTAAGTTACTTATAGCTTAGGAATTGTCTATATAAGGAAGCCTTAGTCCCCCCTTTACCTTAAATAGATTATTAACCTTATACACACATATCTTACCTATTTCTTTACCTTTTTACACACTCTTTACATCTCTATAATCCCCTTACTCGTAGCTACAAGCCTGCTCTCTTCTACACCTATTTACTCCTTAATTTATACTTAAACTAGCCGTGCTTATAAAGTAGCTTTAGCTATCCTTATTACCGCTTAGTTAGCTTAAAAGGCTAACCTTAGTAATAAGGCGGTTAAGGTATAATAAAAAGCCGCCGCCGCCGCTTACTATTACTTACGCTCGCTTAAGCGGATAGGCTATATATTTAAGTAAGTCCCCCCCCCTTTTTTTCCTCCCTCCTTACTATACCCGCTATAGCGATTAGCGCTAACTATCCTTAGTTAAGAATACCGCTTATATAGCGCTATTAGCGGTGCTTTTATTTATTCCCGCCGCCCTTATTCCGGCCGTCCGTACTACCCGCTATAGCGCCGCCGCCGGCCTTATTATACCCGCTGCCGCTACCGCCTCTTTTAACCTATTTACCGCCGCCGCTACTTAGATATCCAGGCTAAAGGGCTATCTTCGCACTTTAAAGGCCGCCGCCGCCGCCCTTAAAAAAGATAGGGAGAAGGAGGAAAGGGAGGATAAAGATAATAATAAAAAAAAGACTAAAAATAAGGATAAGTAGCATAGGCCTTAGTCGCTTAAGCTAGGCGGCCTTAAATATTACTCCTTTTTTCTTTTTACTTTATAAGACGCTATAAGTAACGAAAAGGCTAAGGTTACTTCTTATTTTTACTTAAGGGGGAGCTATTAATTACTAGGCTTATTATTTTTATTTATTAGCTTATAAAAAGCTTCGAACTTATTTAAAGCGTTAGCGCTTATAAGCTTTTATATAGGCTTTTAAGTTAAGTTTAAATAGCTATACTACTTAATAAGCACCTCTTATTACTTACTTTTACTTACTTTCTTTTAATAGGCTACTTTTACTTCCTTAATTATAAATTCCTCCTCCCCCTTAACTAAGATTATAAAGGGCTAAAGGTCTATAACCGCTTAACTAAGTAAGGGGTTTTAAGCCGCTTAGCGTAATAAGTTTACGTTAATCTTATTATATATTCTTAAAGGTAACCTTTTAAGCTTTATAACTTATAGGCTAATAACTCTTTATACTATAAACTTTATATATAACTAGTTAAGCTTTTTCTTTAAGCGGCCGGATTAATAGTTATAAAGGTCTAACTAAACTTTATCTCTTAAGGCGAAACCCTTTACTAAAGACTTAAACTTATTAACATACCGCTCTTAATCTTATATAGCCGCTGCTATTGCTAATTAGTAATAGTTTATATTCTCTTTAAGTTTTTAAATAAAGTAAGTAGCTTAAGCCTTTAGTAAGGCGGTTAAGTGCTTTTCCGCCGCTATATTTACTGCTTAAAGTATTAAGGAGGGGGGTTGAAAGCTATATAATACGAAGAAAAGGGTTATGTTAATAAACGCTTAAGGCCTACTATTTAAGGTAAGCTATATAGCTAGAAGCTAATAGTTTTAGTCTGCTTAGTTTTAAGCTACTACGGCCTATAAGTAAGCCTATGCCTTTTAATTAACGCGTTTTAAGCCCTTATTAGTTTATAGGTAATATATAAAGCTAAGTAGCTAAGTAACTTAAAGCAGCTTATAAAGGTGCTGTTAAAAGCGCCTTATTTAATTAAAGCCCTTATTACTCGTAATTAAAGCAAGCTAGCTATATATCCGCGCTTAATATTAAAGGAAACGTTTTATATATACCTTTGCTTTTATACAGGGCATTAAATTAAGTACTACTTCTTTATTAAAGCGGTCCTTAGTAACCTATATATAGCGATTCCCCCTTAATATAAGCAGAAGGTCTATTATAAAATCTATTTAAACATATATTTAAAACCGGTCTAAGATCGGCAGCTGCTTAAAAAGCCCTTTATAAAGCGCCCGCTAAATCTTTATATAGCTATAAACGTGTAAAAAGGTAATTTTACTACTTTAATAAATCAGTTATTTAATCCTTACTTAATTAGCTAAGCATAGGGGGGTGTATAAATTATATATAAACCCGTATTAAATAGCCTAGCTTTAGCTCGCTATTTTCTAAGTTCTTATATCCTTATACGATATCTATAATATTATATACGGAACTAAGGAGGTTAGGGTAGCTAGAAAAAATAAGGATCCGTACTAACCTTAACTAACTTTAAACACAAATTGCCGCATAAGGAAGGGATATCTAGCTATAAAGTAAAATGCTTTAAAATTAAAATTCCTCGTGCTTTAAGACCGCTTAAAGGCCGGTCTGGATATATTACTCCGTTCCCTTATATTTATCTATAAAAGGCGAATCTCCCGCTACTAAATAGCTAGAGATTCTATAAGCACTTACGTACTTAATTCTTTATTAATTAATTCTAGCTTAAATCCTGCCTTATATAATATTGACTCCTTTATTACGTAATATCACGTAATCTCCTAATTTCCTTATAATTTCGCTGCTGCTCTAACCTTTAATAGGTTATAAGCCCGGCTTAGCTTACTACGCTAGGAAATCAATCACTCCTTTAACTAGCTTTAAAAATTTCCGAGAAAAATAAGACCCCTTTTCTTAATTACTTATCTAATCTTTATTAAAATTTAACGTTAATTAAACGACTAAATCTCTTAGAATTTGTACCTAATAATATCTTAACCTCGATTACCTTCTTTAATCTCTTTCCTTTTTTAGAAATTCCCTTATCTATATAAAATTCTCGTAAAATTCACTCTTCTCCGCTAAGACCCCTTCTATCCTAAGGAATTTGCTTAAAATTTCCTTTACTAATCCCTAACGACTTTTTTTATCTTTCGACCCTTTTTAATTTAAAAATTTACTTTTTTTTACTTACTTATTCTATCTTACTAAAGATATATAAAATAGTAGGCTAGAAAGAATACGAGTTTTCTAAGTAAAAGGGTGATTGAAATTATACCTTATAGACTATTAAAATATAAGCAATTCTTATTAAAGAAAAGCTTATAGCTACTTTAAAGTAAGTAAATTATATAAAGACGGAAGAGACTCTTACCTTAATTTTCCTACGCTTAAAAGACGGTCCCTTAATATAGATTAAGCACGGAACTACTGCTAAAGATGCTTAAGAAGAGCTATAAAAGCTATATAATCCCTCGAATTTCTTATCGAATTATTTGCTTATAAAATAGCTTTTTAACTTAAGTCCTTCCGACTTATAGTTAGAGAAATACCTTTATAAGGTAAAAGAGGTCTATAAGGAATTGAAATCTCGAGAAATAAACATTCCGAAAGTGGTTCGTATAGTATAGATTTTAAATTCCCTTAGCGGGGAATTTAAAAGCTATATAACTAATATTACGCAGAGCCTTAAGCATAATTCTATAGCCTTCTCTCTTAAGACCTTTATAGCTAGTCTTTTAGACGAAGCTAAAAAGGTAGAGAATATAAAAGACTTTTTAGAGAAAGCTTTCTTACTATAAAAGAAACCTTAGAAAAAGCAGGGGAATTCCTCGAAGTCTTACTATAAAGAATGTAAAAAACTAGGCCACTTAGTAGCTAATTGCTTCTAGCTTTACCTTAAAAAAGCCCCTGCTTATTAGGTGCTTAAAGGAAAGAAAATAGACGATTTAAATAGGGTAACTAAAAAGAAACCTACCTTAAAAAAGCCTTCTTCTTCTTCTTTTTCTTTTAAAAATATATTACTCCGTTCCCTTACATTTATTTATAAAAGGCGAATCTCCCGCTACTAAATAGCTAGAGATTTTATAAGCACTTACGCACTTAATTCTTTATTAATCAATTCTAGCTAAAATCCTGCCTTATATAACATCGACTTTTTTATTACGTGACATTACGTAATCTCCTAATTTCCCCACAATTTCGCTGCTGCTCTAACCTTAAACAAAACGTTATAGTTATAAAAAAAGCGGCGTATATAATACTATATTAAGGGCTAATAAAAGTCCTTTATAAGCTTTACCGCTATATCTTATTAGCCGGGGTAGCTAATAATATTAAAGTTATAGATTAGCTATACTAGCTTCCTTTAAAGCTCGTTCCTTAGTATTATAAAACCTTTAGCGTTTCTTATACGCTAAGTAGTTTAGTGTAATTTATTTAATTTAAATTTACTAGCCGGAAAAGGAGAAGAAGACTTAATATAAACTACTAAACCGAATAAAGTAAGGGAATCTTATTATGCGGATTTCTTAGGTTAAAACTAGCTAAAGAAAAAGAAAAAAGAAAAAGAAAGAAGTTAAGGGAAAGAGAACTAAAGACCTCCTTTTATACTTTTCTAAGGCTACTAAAAGGTTCCTCTTTTATATGCTTTTATATGCTTTTATATATTAAGCTATAACTTACACCTTATATTACTTATAAGGTTACTAAACTACTTTTTAAACTAATAAAAATAGCTTACGCTATCTTTATTACTAGTTATAAGTAATATACGCTTTATTACTTACGACTAGCTTATAAGACTAAATATTTTTATCTTAAAACCTTTTATAAGATTCTATTTTCTTTTAAAAGGAGGCCTCTTACTATAGCTTTATATAAGGTATCGGTCGATTATATAAAGCATTAGTCGATCTTTATAATACAAATCCCGTTACTAGCCGAAGCTAACTTAAGCTAAATATAAGCGCGTCTAGCTTATACTACTTATAGCTAATACTAGCTATCTTTAACCGTTAAGCTATATAACGGGTCGGCTTTAACGGGGCTAAAGCAGTGGTCATGCTACTGTTCGTTACTACGGGGCAGCTATTTAATTAAACCACTATATTAAGCGGCGGCAGGGTAAAAGAAGACGAATTAACTAAGCTACTAGCTAGTTAATTAACCACGCTTATTAAAGGTCGGTTACATAAGCGCAGCCCGGGCTTAATCTAAGGCCTAGCCTATAACACTACCCCCTCTCTACCCCGCCGCCCTTAAGCAGGGCTAATAGGTCGTCTCCCCTAGCCGGCAGCTCTCTTGTGGCTATAAGCTTAGGCCGTCCTTACTAGTACGTCGGCAGGTCTCGAACCTAAGACCCTTTATTATAGCTTAGTTAACTATAACGGGTCGGCCTTAACGGGGCTAAAGCAGTGGTTATGCTACTGTTCGTTGCTACGGGGCAGCTATTTAATTAAACCACTGCGTTAAGCGGCGGCAGGGTAAAAGAAGACGAATTAACTAAGCTGCTAGCTAGTTAATTAACTACGTCTATTAAGGGTCGGTTATACAAGCGCAGCCCAGGCCTAATCTAAGGCTTAGCCCGTAATAAGCTATATCGTTTCTCTTTATAACTATTAGTATTTACTTTAATAGTTATAACTTATAACTAGTAGTATCTACTTTACTAGTTACTCTTTTATATTTAGCAGTATATACTTTACTAGATATTAGTACTTTTAGTACTTAGGATTATTAATAGAATAAGGTTTCCGTTATATATTCCCCTTTTTAAGGTCTTTTTAAACTTAGAAAGATAAACGTCCTTTTCTTATAAGTTCTTCTTAACCTTTAAGAAACTATTTAAATAATTTAAGAAATCCTACTTTAAAGAGAGTAACCTTAGGAATTCTTTAAAGAAAATCCTATTCTTTTATCTTTATAGATCTTTTTTAAAGAAAAATCTTAACTAAATTTCTTTTTACTTTTACTATTTAGGATAATAAAGAAATCCTAGCTTAAAGAAGCTAACACTTCTACTTAAGGGTTTTATCGATTAAAATCCTTAACTTTTCTTAAAGCATTTTTTAAGTGCTTTATAAGTTCCTAGGTATTATCTAAACTAAGATAGTCCTTTTACTTTATTAAATAAAAGTATTCTTAATTTTTTATTTTCTTAGTAAGTATAGCTTTTACTATATATTCGCTCTTTTTAACTCTTTTTAAGTCTAGCTCTCTTATTACCTTAGTATTCTATAAAGTCGGTTTTAATAAAGATATATTAAAAATAGGGTATATAAGTAGACTAGTTAAAAGTTCTAACTTATAGTTAACCTTTCCTATTTTCTTTATAACTTTAAAAGGTCCTATCTTATTATAATTTAAAGACTTATTAAGCCTATTAGTCTTAAGATTCCCCGTTAAAAGATATACTTTATTGCCTTTAGATAAAGAAGGTTTTAAAGACTATCTTTTATCGTAGTAATACGATATCTTCTTAGCAATATATTTTAATTTTGATTTTATAAATCCGTATAAGCTAATTAACTACTCGGAATTTAATATAGCTTTTTCGGCTATAACTCTTTTAAGTAAAGAAGACCTATAAGGTTTAGGTATAAAGCTATAATTCGTAAATGCCGGAGTATTCTTAATAAGCTTAAAATAAAAGGTATTATACGCTAATTATACTATAGGCAATTTAGAAAGCTAATTATCCTACTAATAATTTATATAGATTTTAAGGTATTACTTAAGCGTTTAATTTAATCGTTTTATTATTCCGTTTATAATAAGGTTAAAAGCAGTAGATAATTTATGCTTTACACTTAAGGCTTATATTAAACCTTGCTTGAAATTCGAAATAAATTTCCGATCCTTTTTTAAAATAATCGAACTCGGAAGTCCTTAATTAGCTATAATATATCTTATAAAAGTATAAGATAACTTTTTTATATCTATAGCTTTATACGTTAAAATAAAATAGCCGTACTTCGTAAAACGATTAATTATAACTAAAATAAAATCGTATTTTATATTAGTTATAAGATCTATAGACTTTAATAGTTTCGTAATAAAGTTTAAGGCTATAAAGTCTTAAAGTCTTAAAGGAACTTTTAAAGGAATTAAGTTACTATAAAGCTTATATTATATAGCCTTATTTTTATTATATACGTTATATAACTTAATAACTCCTTAGATTTTCTTACGGAGGTTATAAGTATTATAATAGTTTTTAATTTTATTATCGGTTTTCGTAATACTTTAATATTCGTATAAGGGGTGCGAATAAAAATCCGTTATAACTGTTTTCTTAGTCTTTAAGGTAAGGAATAGCTTATTCTTATAAAACGCTATTTTTCCCTCTTACTTAAGATTCTTATATCTTTTCTTATTTAGGTTCTTATAAGAATTCTTAAGTAATTCTAAAGTAGTAAGATCTCCTTATACGTTAAATAGTATATATAACGTCTTTAACCCTAAATTACTATTATTATTTAGAAATAATAAGGTCTCTTTATAAGGCTCTTTTTCTTAAGTAATTTTAAAGTAGTAAGATCTCCTTATACGTTAAATAGTATATATAACGTCTTTAACTCTAAATTACTATTATTATTTAGAAATAATAAGGTCTCTTTATAAGGCTCTTTTTTATCGTTTAAGTCTAGTCGTTAGCTAATTATATTAGCTTAGTTATTCTTAAAACCTTTTTTATAAATAATCTTATAATTAAATTTTAAAAGGAATTTAGCCTATCTTATTTACTTAGTATTTAGCTACTATATTATAGCAAAATAACTAATATTCTTATAATCTATATAAACCTTAAGTTTATATTTATTTCTTAAAATATAATACTAAAATTCTTTAAAAGTATATATAATAGCTAAGAATTCTTCATCGTTATTATAAGCCTACGTATACTTAGTTTAGTAGCACGTAGCTAAATAATTGTTTATTTAAAGCTAGAAAGGGAAGGGGGAAATCTTTATCTAAGCTACGTAGCTCTATACTATATAAAGGTCGCTTAAGCAGCCCGTACTTAAGTTAAGTTTAGGTCGAAGTTAAGCTAAGTTTAAGTAAAGCTTTATATAACTTTAGCTATATATTAGCCTAACTTTAAGTTATTCGCTATAATATAATTATAGCTCTTCTTATAATATAGCCTATAATACTATCCCCCCTTTAAGCTATCGTATACCGGGGTATATAATATTATCGCCCCGCCCCCTTACCTTATACTTAACGTTAATTAGTGCGGTTATCCTTATTATACTTATAGTTATATATTAATATACCCCCCGACTAATATCGCTTTACGGCGTAAAATATATTATACGCTTACCTATTTACGCCGCCGCGTTATCTTAAGTAACGCTAAGGCGGTATAATATATCTCCTTTACTTACTGCTATTATTAGTGCTTAAGGCACGCTTTACCTTCCCGCCGCCTATAGTCTTTAAGTATAAATACCTTTTCTCTCTCCCTCTCCCTTTTTTCTCTTTTCTTCTTCTTTAATTATTAATTTTCTCGCGCGCGCGCCCCCTCTTATAATAGCTTTATCGCGCCGCGCCTTAATATATCTACTATAACTCCCCGCGCCCTATCTCTTACTATATTATAGGCGTCTACTTATCCGGCGCCCTTTAATACGCTTAGCGACTATACGCTACTGCCCTTATATTAGTCTTCGCGCCCGCCGCCGTCGCTTAATAAGCAGAGCGTAATATATAGCACTACTATACGGCGCCCCTCTTACCTTATATATATTAAACGTATAGCGTCTTTTAATATAGATACTTAGTATAGCGCTTATTAAAATTAAGCCTCGCCCCGGGCCTATAACTATTTTACTTACGCTTATACTAAGTCGCGTTATTTACTTATATATCCTCGTTTTTAAACTTTATATAATATAACGCTAACGTAATATTAGTATACTAGCGCTATAGTTACCGCTGCTAACGCGCTTTAAGACTATATATCTTAAAGAACGTTTAAGGACTATCGCGCTAACTTATATATACGTTCTTCGATCTTTAATAAATACTAGCTAAAAGAATATTATTAACGATTACTATAGTATATAAAGTTAGCCCGCGCCGCTACTATAGCGCGCTAAGCTTAAATATACCTTAACGTTTAAAGTTAATTTATTAGTATTAGTTAGTAGTAAGTAGCTTACTTAAATTAAGTCTTAGTTCTTTATATATTTTATTTATATTTACTTTATATCTTATTATATCTTATTATATCCGTTATTTATTTAGTCGTTATCCTTACTTAGTATGCGTTTATAGCATATCTTCTTTATATCCGTTATTTAAAATCGTTTTAACGCTTACTAAGCGTAGCTTAAAACTCTTTCTTATTTTTCTTAGTTTTCGTCTTTTTCTTTACTAGCTCCCTTATCCTATCTCCCGCTCCTTTATTCGGCTTACTATTATCTTTCCGCTTTACCTTTATTATTCTTTATTATACTACTATACCGTTCCTTAAATTCCTTTAAGGCGATTATATCCTAAAAGTCGCTAATTAGCTACTATATTAAATTAGCATACTTATACTACTTTACTAAGACTTAGCGTTACCTCCCCCTTTTAATCTATCTTTACTAAGCTTACTTAATCTTCTTTATAATATACTTTAGTTTATTATCTTCTTTAATTACTAGTAGTAGCTAGTTAACTAAGTAAAGGGTTATCCGCTATACGGCGGAGGAACTTTATATATAGTCTTTTATATACCCTCTTTAGCATATTAAGTTTTACTATATATAGGCTTACTACCTTTATTATAATATACTTTTAGTATAGCTAATTAAGCTTTTAATAAGGCCTATTTATAATATACTTCTTTATATTTAGCTATACTTTATTGCTTACTTAAAGTCTTTTTACTAGTATATAAGACCGGTTTATTATCTCCTTTTACCTTACTTATAACGCGGCGATTACCGTTTAAAGGAAGTCGGCAACTTTTTTTATCCTTTATATAAGGCTTTATACGCTCTTTACGTTTAGTATAAGCGGTCCCTCCTTTTATACGATTTAGATCGGCTTAATATCGTACCTATATATAGCGAAGAAAGGGCTTATACTTATTATTAATACTACTTAATTATTAAGCGCCGCTTAAGTATAAGGTAGCTATACCCCTTAGTTATCTTACTTATAGTAAATATATATATAGAGGTATACTTATACCTCTTAGTTTACGCGCTTTATTGCTTTATCGGTTTATAAGTAGTAAGCTAAACTTAGTTTCCTTTAAACCTTAGTTTATTAATAAAATTCCTTTTAAAATTACCTTATTTAATTTATCCCTTAATTTAAAATAATAGATTTTAGCATTTTATAAAAGCAGAAGTAAGATTATAAGAACTTAGTAGTATATACTACTACTTTTATTATTAGTATCGCTTTTAAAGTTATTGCCTTTATTAGCCGGTCTATTATTACTTAAAGGTTTTAAGAGCCTTTAGTCCTTATTAGTAGTAAGTTAACTATAAAGTCTATCGTTAAGTATATAAATAGCTATATAAAAGGCGGTAATAATTAAAAAAGCCCTTTTTAAAGTTACCTTTAAATATACCCCTTACTATATAGCCCGTAGTTTATAATAAGCTAGTATACTATTAACGACTAGCTTAGCTAAAAGAACTCTTAAGCTAGTATTATAAGCGTCCCCTTATACCTTAAGTATCTTACCGCTATTAAGTTATATATCCGCTAAGCGATTAATACTTAAAGCTTATCTAGCTCTTTATCCTCCCCCTCCTTAAAGTATTAAGCCTTACTTAGCACTTAAAGTTAGTCTTTAAAGTAAAGGCGCCCCCTTATATTAATTATATACTTACTTACTTAGGCCTTTAATTACTATTTCGGGGTAAGCGACCGGTCGCCGTTTTATACTACTTAAAATACTACTTAGTACTTTTTATCCTTTTATAATATCGCTATTTACCGCTTTTATATCTTTTACTTATTAAATACGTAGGCTGGTTATGCTTATTCCTTAAGCGTACCTTAGCTTAAGTTTAAGTTAAGTTTTAGCCGAACTTTGCTTTTATTTACCTTACCTTTATCTTAAGGTATAAAGTAATCTACCTTACTTATATAAGCGATTAACCCCGCGTTTTCTTCTCCTTTTTATATTATCGCGATAGTGCGCTCTTTTTATATTAATTGTTATAAGAGGTTTATATACTTACCGCTAAAAGGGACTTAATATCCCGTTAATTGCGCGCTATTTAAGATTATTTATACTACGCGTCTTATTTCCTTTTTATTAAATGCCCTTTCCGGCTTATCTTAATTACGGCGCGATAAAGTATTAAGTATTACCGCTAACCTCTTTAAGCGGTACTTTAATATAAAGTTATATAAAGTAAGCTTTATTGCTTATTTACTTTATTTCTTATTTAACTTCCTTTTTATTATAAAGTACTTTAAATTCCTATAATTTATTAGTACTATAAACGCTAGCGTATTATATAACTTTACCCCTTAAAATTTTAAGTATTATATAATCGTAAGTAACTCTTTATTATAAATTAAGTAGTTATACTCCGCTATATTAAGTCGTTTTAAGAAGAACTTTATTAAGTATTATATCTTATTTAGTCTTACTTATATTAATACGCTACTTATTATATATTTAAAGTAGTTTGCCTTTAAGTACGTTTCCCTTTTAAGGTCGTATAGTTATAGTACTAGCGTATTATAAAATACCTTTTAAATAAACTTAAACGCGGCTTAGTGCTTATTAGTCTATAAAAACGTTATATTCTTTTTATAAAGGCCGTTTAAGCACTATAAGGCCTTAGTATAAAGTAAGATAAAGGTATAGTAGTAATTTATAAACTTAAAGAAGCTCTAAACGCCTTTTATATTCCTTAGCGCTTACTATATTTAAATAGCCTAGATCTTTTTTAAGTCGCACTAAACTTTACCCTTAGCTTATATAATAAAACCTAAGTGCTTTACTTCTTTTATTATAAAGTCGTATTTTTATAAGTTTAGTATAAGGCCTACCTTTTATAACTTTTTAAGTACCTTTAATACCTTCTTTTAGTAGTTATAGAGCGACCTTAATAAGTAGATTAAAACGTTATTTATATACGCTATAATAAACTTATAAAGGTAGTCTTTTAATACTTAGTTAATATAGCGCTAAAAGGTAGCTAGCGTTCTTATAAGGCTAAATAAGTATACTTACTATTTAAATAGTTTAAACCTTATTTAAAAGGCCGTCTTAAACTTATAGCCCTTTATAATTTTAATCCTATAAAACGCTATAACGATATTAAGTTTTATAAACTAATATACCTTCGCTAGTATCCTTAGCGTTTTTATAATTAATAGTAGTATATACCGGTCTCTCTTTATAATTATATTTAAGGCTTAGTAGTTATAGTAAAAGCGTAGTTAGCTATCGGCCTTCCTTATAAATAATACCGGCGCCGCGGCTAATAAACTACTTAAGCGGATAAGGTTTGCTTTTAGTAGCTTATTTAAGGTCTTCCGGAGGATAAGGAGTTCTTCTTTTAATATATTATAAAGAGGCCCTTATAGTAGTAGCGGCTCCTTACTATTCTTATTTAAGGTAAGATAGATCTTATAGTTTATACTTAGTTAAAATAAGGGTTACTTAAGTGCTTTTATAAGTGCGAAAAGGTCTAAATAAGCTTATAGTGCTTAAGCCGGGACGTAGTCCGCTAAGTTAACTAGCGTCTTTAGCTAAAGGGCTCTCTTTATATCTTTTATTGTAACCGCCTTTATATTTAGCGCTTATTATCGCCCTTAGCTATCCCTTTAAGCCCTTTCTTATTAGCACTCCGCTATAAAGATAAAGGCGCTTATTAGCTTCGCCTCTTAGATATTTACGATCTTCGCGGCTTTTTTTAATCCTTAAAGGCTAATCTAAATCCCCGCTTTTCCGTGCCGGATTTAATCCCCCCCGGCATCGTAAACTACCTCGTTCTTCTTTATTTACGGTCTCCTTAAAAACATATCGTAGCTTAACTCCGGTACTATATAGGCGAATATCTATTTTAAGTGCTTATTAATCTTTATTTTAAACGCTATAATCCCCTTTATTTAAAGCGTTAGTACGTCCTTTAAAAAGGGCTATAATAGCCTCCTTATCTTATCCGTAAAGGGTATTTATAGCCTTATCGCTACCCTCTTGCTTATTATAGTATAGTAGTTATAGCTTATATTTATAAGTGCGTTAAGCCCCTTCTTTTTATTAATACTAACCTTAAGTAATACTAAGTTTAATATAAGGTGCTTTTTTATTAACTTTTAAGCTATTTACTATTTCTCTTTCTCTTTTAGCGCTTAACTTTATACTAAGGTTCCTTTTTTCTTAAATCGGAATTTACTTTAGTTACTTTTCTAGTTATAGCTACGGCTACTTATAAGGTTCTTTCTTTCTTCTTTTTATAAAAGCGGGCGATATACCTTATTACCTTATAGGCGAAATACCTCTATATATTAAGCCGGCTTTATCCTTTTTTTAGCTAGGTTATAGTATTAATTTTACTTATTAAAGTATTACCCTTTAAGTCTTTTTAGTCTTAAGTTCCCCCCTTTATTGCCTTTTTTTTAGCTATAAAACGGCTACTTAGTTTACTAAACCCTTTTTAGCTTTACCGCGATCTATACTACTTAATTAGTATACGCTAAAAAGCTTAAGGTTAAGAGGTTAACTATTATAAGCGCCTCCTTAAAGCGAAGGCTTAAGGCGCCCTTTAAAAACATAATTTATATATTATATAGCTATAACCCCCTTCTTACCTTAAAGAGCCTTTACTTAAACTTAAGGAAGAACGCCGCGGACGTTTAGTTCTTTCCTTATTTAATCGTATAAATAGCCGCCGCCGCCCGCGATTAAATATTAATATTAAGGTAAATTAAATCAAGGTACTTAAGGAATTCCTACTAATTGTAACTTTAATCTACGCCGGTGCTATAGTAAGTTACTATAGTTTACTATAGCCCCGTATTTAAGTAGTTATAGATTAAGTAGAAAACCTCCCTTAAGCTTAAGAAGAAGTCTTAGTCGATCTCGCACTTTTCTCGTATATATCGTGCTTAAAGCGTAAAGTAGCGCCGCTAGCCGTTAAATTTCCTTAGCGCTAGGAGTAGCTTCCGCTAGTCCTTTTTCTTTATTACTTCTTTTTTTATTATAGGTATTGCGGCCCTTATTATCGTATTATAAAGTAGTATTAAACTACCGATTAATAAGCCGGCCCCTTTTTATATATACGTCCTTACTATCTCCTTTAGCTTTTATATTAAGGCCCTAAACTAGCTTATTAGCTATTAAATCTACTACTAGCTTACTTAAACTTAGTAGCTCGTTTTAACGGCCTTTACTTATAGTAAGAGGATTGCTTATTTAACCCTTATTTAGATATCGGCCTTTCTTAGCCCTCCCTCTTAAGCCTTATAAGTATAGCCCTCTTATATTAAGTAAGCTTCTTACTCGCGCTATATTATAGTTAGCGAGTCTTTTCTTAAGTTATATAACCTTATTTAAAAGGAGCTTTAAATAAATTATAGGCCTATATATACTTAGTTTAGTAGTACGTAGCCGAATAATTATTTATTTAAAGCTAGAGAGGGAAGGGGAAAATCTTTATTTAAGCTACGTAGCTCCGTACTATATAAGGGTCGCTTAAGCAGCCTATACTTAAGTCGAGTTTAGGTCGAAGTTAGGCTAAGTTTAAGTAAAGCTTTATACGACTTTAGCTATATATTAGCCTAACGTTAAGTTATTCGCTATAGTATAACTATAGCTCTTCTTATAGCATAGCTTATAATAATCGTAAATAGAATAATAAATCTTTATACTTACTAGCTTTTTTAAGTAGAAAGTTATTAGTTTAAGAATATTATTCTTATTACGCTAACTTAGTTACGCGCTTAATGTAAAATTAAAAGCATCCGTTTTTAATTTTAATAGCTTTTTTATATTAAAGGTATTTAATATAGGTTTTTTAATAAGTAATCCTTTAATTTTTCTAAAAGCTTTATTTACTTTTAAGTTTTACTTAAAAGGGTCTATTTTAGCTTTTTTTAATACCGAAAGAATCGGTATAATTATCTTAAAAAAGTCCGATATAAACTTCTTATAATAATTTACATATTTTATAAAGCTTTAGATTTCCTTAATATTTATAGTAATTAGCTAATATTTAATTATAGAAATCTTCTATAAGTCTATCTTTATATAAAAGGGAGTAATTATATGCCTTAAAAATTCCACTTCTTATATATAAAAACGGCATTTCTCCGGTAAGATATATAAGCTAGCTTTTCTTAACGCTTTTAGCACTATATCGACTTCTTTATAGTATTGCCTTAGCGTATTAAAGTAAATAATAATATTATTTAAATAAGTCGTATAGAAACGGTCTAAATAAGGATTTAATATACTATTAATCCTCTTTTAAAAGGTTGCTAGTATATTAGTTAATTTTAAAGATATAACTAAAAATTTATAAAGTCTATATCGCGTTCCGAAGGCTATTTTAAATTTATCTCCTTCTTTAATATATATTTAGCTATAAGCAGATTTAAAGTTAATATTAGTATACTACTGCTTATTAGCTAATCTATCTCTTATTTCGCTTATAAGAGGTAACGGAGTCCGGTCCTTTATTATATCGTTATTTATTTCTTTAAAATCGATATAAAGTTAAGTTTTTTCTTTATCTTTATTATTCTTCGGAGTAAATAATATAAGAGCTCTATATTTTAATTTAGACTCTTTAATATAACCTTTTTATAGGTTTTCGTTAATATATTCTTTTAATAACTTTAAATACTTCTTATTTAAGTTATATATTTTACGGAATCTAGGCTTAAAGCCTTCTTTTAACTTAATTTCGTAATCCTAACTACCGTATAGTAGTAGTCTATCTTTAGGTAGCGGCGTAAATATATCGAAATATCTCTTTAGTATATTTCTAAGTATTTTTAAATAACGATCCTTAAGGTATTTTAAATTAATAGTACCTTCTAAACGTCTTATATATTATATTCGCTCTTTAAGGTGCTTTAAATTAATAGTACCTTCCGAATACTATAAGCTCTTTTTATATATCTTATTCTTAATCTTTCTCTTATTCTATTTCTTCTTAATCTTATTTTTTTACTTAAGGTATTACTACTTAATATCCTTTAAAGTATTTAATAGATTTTCTCTTAATAAATTATAAGTAGCTTTATAATTATCTCTAAGGCTTTTAGTTTCTTTACTAAGGTTTCGCGTTATTTTCGCTTATATTATACTAATTATAGTTATATAATCTTTAGTCGTATTAGTCGTCTTATTATCTTTCGTTACGATATCTATTATTACGATATTTATATCTATATAAGAAGCTTTATTATCCTTATTATTACTATTCCTTATATAGTTATTATTAGGTATTACTATATTTAAATTATTCGAGGGTTTTATTCTAGGTTTATCCTTTATTTAACTATAAAGCGGGATATTTAAGGTATCGTCTTTAAACCTTAAAAGGCATTTATCTTAATTTAATTTAGGATTATATTTCCGTAAAAAGGGTAGTCTTAATATAACATTATAGCTAATAGCTAAGACGTTAAAAGAATCTTTAAAGTTATAAATCCTAATTATATACTTAAGAGGATTAGTCTTTAGTATAATTTTACTATTATTATACTTTAAAGGTAATCCCTTTACTAAAAGAAGTATATAAGGCTTATCTTTTCTTTTATAATGTAATTCTAAACGATTTACTATTATAAAGGAAATATAGCTACTTATTACACTATAATCTACTAATACGTTAAGGCAATATCCTCTTAATTTTAATAAAAGGGTTATTTTTATACTTTAAGAATTATTATTTAACGTAAATAAGTTAAGAAATAGCCTTATTATTCCTAGGCTCGTTAGTTTTTTACCTCGTTTACCGACTTCTTAGTAAATCTTAATTCTTTTTGCGGAATTAGTCTATTTAAGTAACTAAGCTCCTTATAAGCTTTAAAACTAAATTCCTACTAGCTTTATAGTTCTTAACTACTTTACTAATAATATTAATACCTTTAATACGATTAATTTCTCTTTATTGTTTTTAGTCGTTAATTTTTTCTTGCTTAGCTTTTAGCTAATTTTTAAGCATTTTATTTAAGAATTCTTTTACTTATAGTAGTATTTTTAAATTATAATTCTTATTACGAAGATTATAATTAGTCTCGAAATACTTACTATATCGTTTAGATATATCTTTAATAGCTAAGTTAAGGAATTTTATATCTTCCTTAAGCTTATTAACTAGCTTATCGTTCTTTTTCTTAAGATCGTCTTTATCTTTAATTAAATTAGTAATATATATAAAAAGAGATATATAATCTTCCTTTAGCTTAATTATCTTATTCGTTAAAGCTAGGTTGCTATCTTAAAGGTTTTCGATAGTCGTTTCGTTATACTACTTAAAGAGTAAAAGTTATTCGATTTTAATTTAGTTATTAATATTTTCTTATAAAAGTTCCTCTTTATCGGCTTTAATATCCTCCTTAAGGTTTTCTATAAAAACCTTAATATTAATAGTAAGTTCTTTAATCGTTATAGTAAGTTTATTATAAGTCTTTTTTAGTTTAAGAAACTAGCCGCTTCCTTACTTATTTAAAAGGTATATAAGGCAATTAGTATCGTAGTATTTAGTCTAAAATAGCTACTTATATGCCCTATCCTTAATAGTAATTACCGTATTAGGATATTCTATAAAAGGAGCGTAAGGCCTATTACTATCTTCTTTTTTAAAAAAGGGCTCTTTATTTATTTCTTATAATTTAAGGTCTTTAAGATTATAGCTTTCTTTTATATTTAAAGGCATAACGTTCGTATTAAAATAAGGAGCGTTTTTATTATCTTCGTTAATAGTTTATAAAGAAGTTCTATACTAATAATTATCCTTAGTCTTAAAAGCATTTCTTTATTAATTATCTAGGCTTTTATCTTTTACTTTAATCTTAACTTTAAGTTCTTTTTCGTAAAGACCTTTTATAAGCGAACTAATCTTAAATAAACTAAAGGTTAGTATAATAAGCTTAGTATTAACTTCTTTTATATCCTTAGTAAAGAGTAGTAGTAAAGTATATCGCGGATTATAAAGTAAAAAGGCATTATTCTTACGAATAAGTATATTCCTTCCTTTAAAGGAATTCCTCTTCTTAATATAATCTCTTATAATATAGCCTTCCTTTATATAGTTAAAGTATTAAATAGCTTTTTTAGCGGGCTTTAGCAAGCTCGCTTTAAGGGTATTTAAGTTTATTATATTATAACCTAAGTCTTGCTTTTACTTCTTATTATTTTTCTTAATAACCCCGCTAGGAGTTAAACGGTATTTTCTTTATTACCGGCGTTCGTATTACTTATTATCTATCTAGACCGCTAGACTAATATAGTTTAATAGCGTCTTTAGCCTATTTAAGCGGTAGATTTCGTCTTTAACTTCTTCTTTTAGTCCTTTATAGAATATAGCTATAAGGGCATTATCTTCTTATTTTAGCTTAAAAGTTATTTATTAAAATCGAACTATATAAGCTAATAAAGACGTAACTTACTTAAGGCTTCTTAATTTATGCTTTACTAATCGTTGCTTATTTATAATTCCGAACGTTTTTCGTAAAGCTTCTTTAAAGTTATTAAAATTCTTAAAAATATTCCTTATCTCGGAATTCCTATCTTTAAGACTATTATTTATATAGTCCTTAAGAATTAGTTCGAACTATATTACTACTAAGCTTTATAAGCAACTAAATATAAATATAACCTTTACTACTTCTTAGTTTATTATAGTAAGATAAAACTAAAAATAAGCTTTAAAAAAAGTAATAAACTTTTATAGCTTAGCTAATTCTTTAGTATAAGGTTTAGGAGCTTTAATCTTTAAAATAAAACTACTATTTATAAAACTTATAAGGGGATAAGAAAGTTCTAACTACCTTAAACTAGCCTATAGCTAACTAGTTAGCTATAGTATTATAAAAGTAGATATTCTTCTTTTATTTATTATAATTAAATAAACGTAATTATAATAAATACCTTTTCCTTACTTAATAGCTTAAAGAACTTACTAAGTATATAAATACTAAGTATTTTCTATCGGAGCTATTAAGTTTATAAAGATTCTTATAAGCTAGTTTTATATTATAGAACTTTTAGCGTTTTTTATACGCTAAGTAGTCTCGTATAATTTATCTAATTTAAATTTACTAGCCGGAAAAGGAGAAGAAGACTTAGTATAAACTACTAAACTAAATAAGGTAAGGGTATCTTATTATACGGATTTCTTAAGTTAAAACTAGCTAAAAAAGAAAAAAGAAGGAAAGAAAAGGAGTTAAGGGAAAGAGGAGCGAAGACCTCCTTTTATACTTTTTAAGGCTATTAAAAGGTTCCTCTTTTATATGCTTTTATATACTTTTATATATTAAGCTATAACTTATACCTTATATAACTTATAAGGATACTAAACTACTTTTTAAGCTAATAAAAATAGCTTACGCTATCTTTATTATTAGTTATAAGTAATATACGCTTTATTACTTATAACTAGCTTATAAGACTAAATATCCTTATCTTAAAACCTTTTATAAGATTTTATCCTTTTTTAAAAGGAGGCCTTTTACTATAGCTTTATATAAAGTATTAGTTAATTATATAAAGTATTAGTTAATCTTTATAATACGAATCCTATTACTAGCTAAAGCTAACTTAAGCCGAATATAAGCGCGTTTAGCATATACCGCTATTAAGGGCCTACGTATACTTAGTTTAGTAGCACGTAGCTAAATAATTGTTTATTTAAAGCTAAAAAAAGAAAGGGGAAATCTTTATTTAAGCTACGTAGCTTCGTACTTTATAAAGGTCGCTTAAGTAGCCCGTACTTAGGTTAAGTTTAAGTTAAACTTAAGCTAAGTTTAAGTAAAGTCTTATACAACTTTAGCTATATATCGGCCTAACTTTAAGTCATTTACTATAGTATAACTATAGCTCTTCTTATAGTATAGCTTATAATACTATCCCCCTTTTAAGCTATTACGTACTAAGGTATATAACGTCGGCGCCTTGCCCCCCCCCGCTCCGCACTTAGCGTTAATTAGTATAGTTATCCTTATTATACTTATAATTATATACTAACGCCTCCTTAAATAACGTTACGTTTAAGCGTCGGATATATTATACGCTCGCCTATCCGCGCCGCTATATCGTCCTTAATAGCGCTAAGGCGGTATAATATATCTCCTCCGCTTACCGCTAATATTAGTGCTTAAGGCACGTCTTTCCTACCCGCTACTTACGGTCCTTAAGTATAAATACCCTTCTTCTCTCCCTCTCTTTCTTTTCTTTTTTTTCCTTTTTTAATTATTAATCTACTTACGCGCGCGCCCCTTCTTATAATAGCTTCGCCGCGCCGCGCCTTAATATATTTATTATAACCCCTTAAGCCTTATCTCCCGCTATATCGTAAGCGTTTACCCGTCCGGCGCCTTTTAATATACTTAGCGACTATATACTACTACCTTTATATTAGTTTTCGCGCTTACTATCGTTGCTTAGTAAGCAAAGCGCGATATATAGCATTACTATATAGCGCCCCCCTTACTTTATATATATCGGACGTATAGTATCTCTTAACGCGGATATTTAGTATAAGGCTTATTAAAATTAAGCCTCGCCCCGCGCTTATAATTATTTTGCCTATACCCGCGCCGGATTATGCTATTTGCTTATACGTCCCCGTTTTTAGACTATATAAGATATAATACTAACGCGATATTAGTATACTAGCAATACGGTCGCTGCTATAAACGCGCTTTAAGATTATACGTCTTAAAAGACGTTTAAGGATTACCGCACCGACTTATATATACGTTTTCTAATCCTTAATAAACGCTAGCTAAAAGGATATTACTAATAATTACTATAATATACGGAGTTAGCTTATACTATTACTACGGCGCGCTAAGCTTAAATATACCTTAACGTTTAAGGTTAATCTATTAGTATTAATAAGTAGTAAGTAGTTTGCTTTAATTAAGTTATAGTTCTCTATATATCCTATTTATATCTACTTTATATCTTATTATATCTTATTATATCCTTTATCTATCTTATTATTATTTACGCTTAGTATGCGTTTATAGCGTGTTCTTCTTATGCTTATTATTTAAAATCGTCTCGATGTTTACTAAGTATAGCTTAAAACCTCTTCTTATTTTTCCCGGTTTTCCTCCTTTTCTTTACTACTTCTTTTATCCTATCTCTTACTCCTTAGCTCGGCCTACTATCGTCCTTCCGCCTCGCCTTTATCGTTCTTTAT
>JAPEBW010000683.1:0-42576 GCA_027405785.1 Ophiocordyceps robertsii
CTATATGTTTTCTTAGCTTATATAATTTAGGATTTTTTGCTATTCTTTAAGAAGATTGATTATCTATAAAAATTATAAGGACTTTGTTTTGAAGTATATTTATAGACATTCCTTCTACTTTAGTATGAAAATAGCTATATAAATATAAAGCTTCTTTATTAGCCTCCTTAAGGCCTATATATTCGGCCTCGTATGTAAAGAGTGCTTTAGATTTTTATTTTTAGCAAGCCTAGCTTATAAGGTTATTATTTATAAAGAAATAGTATCTAAAGACCGACCTATAGTCTATAAGATCACTAGCCTAATTAGCATTAGTATAGGCTTTGAAAAATAGCATATTAAATGCTATATTATAGTTATAGTATATGCTTAAGCTAGAATATTTATTTAAATATTTTTAGATCGTATCTAGTGCTTTAAAATTAAGTATTTCTAGGTTAAAAGCAAATCTAGCACATGATATTACTGCGTATAATATATCTAGCCTTAAAAACAATGCTAAAAAAAAAGGTGAGCCTATTTGCATTTAATATAATAGGATGTCTTCCTTTATAGCTATATAGTCTTTTGTTTTATTTAATCTAACTCCCTTTATAGCCGGGGTTTTTAAGGTTTTAATATTTTGTTTATTAAATTCCTTTATCTTATTAAGGGTATATTCTTCTTAGGATATATATATGTCCTTTTTCGCTCTATTTATAGTTATAGTTATTCCTAAGAAGTCCTTTACTTCGCCTAAAGATTGAATCTTTAAGACCTTACTTATTTTATTAATTATATAAGTTATAAAATCCTCTGTAGGTCTTAAGAACAGAAGATTGTCTACATAAACTAAAATAGCTATATGTAGCTTATTGTTTATAAATACCTCTGCGTTTATAAGTTGGCAGGAAAATCCGTGCTCGCCTAAGACCTTAAATAATAAGTTATACTAAAGCATCGGACTTTATTTAAGACCGTATAAAGCCTTCTTTAAATTTATAACTAGCTTTTTATTTTTATTATACTGCTTATTATTATTTTTTTTTATACTTAGGGTCTTTATTTATAATATAGTCTTTATAACCCTATAGTTTATTTATATATGTTTCTATATCTATATCTACATGTATAAATACATTTTTTATATCGTATTGCAGTATTTGCTAATTATTAGTTATAGCTAGTATTAATAAGAGTCTAGTAAACTCGGGTCTAGCGGTTGTAGAAAAGGTTTCGATATAGTCTAAGCCGTATATTTGCTTATAGCCTTGTGCTATAAAGCGAGCTTTATACCTAGTTATATTATTTTTATCATCCTTCTTTATTTTATAGACCTATCGGCCTCCTTAAGCCTCCCTATTATTAAGAAGGTCTTATATTTCCTTAGTATTAAAACTGATAAGTTCGTTTAGTTTAGTTAGTATAGCCTTATCTTAGCCTTTTGCTTGCGGACTGTTTATAGCCTGCTTATAAGTAGTAGGCTTTATAGAATCTTTATTTCCTTTTATAATAAAAGGAATATGTTCTATATTATTATTATTAATTATTATATTATATATATAGTATTCTATAAAATCTTTATAGTATTTAGTAGGCTTCTTAGGTATTTCTACTTAAATTCTTTAATCCTTTTGCTAGGTATCGCTAGTATTGTTATTGCTAGTATTATTATCTATATTACTAGTATCTTTCGTATTTATATTATTATTATTACTTATATTTATATTGCTAGTATTTATATTACTAGTATTATTAGTATTATTAGTATTGTTGTTCTTATTACTAGTACTATTGTTTTTAGTATTATAGTTATTTAGCATCTTATTTAAAGAGGGCATATTATTAAAATCAGTATATTCCTCTTTATTTAAGAATTTTTTAGTATAGTTATATCTTTAGAAATTATTACTTTTCGTTTAAAAAAGTTATATATTTTATAAGCGGTATCTTTATAGCCTATTATGACCCCTTTATAAGCTCTAGGCTCTAGTTTATTATTAGGAGTTTTATTCTTATAAAATATAGTGCTTCCGAATACCTTTATTTTATCTAAGTCTTTTAGACTTAAAGCTATATTATTCTTCTTTTCTATAGGGGATATAAAACCTATAGCAGAGTGCGGGGACCTATTATATATATATATAGCTGCTAAAATAGCCTCACCCTATAGGTATTTTAGTAGGTTCGAGGTAAAAAGCATAGTCCGGACTTTATTAAGTATAGTTCTATTTATCCTTTCTATTTTGCCGTTAGAATAAGGGGTATATGCAGGATTTATATTATATATAAGGCCGGTTTTTAGGCAGTATGGCTTTATATTATATATAAATTCTCTTGTATTATTAAAGAAAACCTCTTTTATAGTAGTCTTATTTATATTATTTTCTAATTCCTATTTATATTCTATGAATTTAAGCAGACATTCTGCCTTACTTTTTATAAGGTATATTCTTCGATATCTAGTTGCAGTATCTAAAAAGGATATAAAGTATGTGTATTTATTATAAGTATGTATATTATCTAAAAAGAGATATTTCCTTCTCGAAGGAGTCTTTTTCTTTTTATCTATTTGTTTAGCTTTTATACAAGCTTCGCATTGCTTTATCTTTATTTTATTAGCTTTATTTATATGTATATTAAAATACCTTTTTCTTCGGTATCTATATAGTAATTTATAATTTATATATCCTAATCTTTTATACTAAAGAAGTATATCTATAGTCTTCTTTTTATCTTTATTTATAAAGGTATTGTTTATAGGTTTATTATCTATAGGTATATTGTTTATAGATATTATATTGTTTATAGATATATTGTCTATAGGTATATTGTTTATAGATATTGTATTGTTTATAGATATATTATTTATAGGTATATTGTTTATAGAGCTTTTTATATTATATATTTTATTGTTAATTTAAAAGCGAGTCTTTATAAATATAGGGATATAATAAAGGCCGTTGTTAATAAAGCCTTATATAAGTATGTTTGCCTCTTTATTTAGGAGAGTGATATTATCTTTACTTATTAAAGCAGAGGTATTAAAAAGAGATTATTAGCTTATTATATTAATACCACTTTGTGGTATATAAAGGCAGTTCTTTAATATATAGCGTATATTGCTATTAGGAAATTTAAAATATAAATTCCCTACGCCTTTAACTATAATAAAAGACGCTTTTCCTTAGGTAATAGTTATATATATATCTTTATAAGAAGAAAGGAGTGATTCATTATATACTATATGCTTAGAAGCCCCTATATTAAAGATAAAGTTGTACTTATTCCCTTTTTTTGTTTTTACAACATTTTTATCTACCTTAGAAATAACCTAAGAAATAAAGGAAAGAAGAGGCTTTAAAGGTCTTGTAATATTTCTTATATTAGCTTTCTTTTTCTCTTTTAAAGAGGTATATAAAAGAGGTATATATAAAAGAGGTATAGTAAATATAAAGGGGGTAGAGGGTATAGAGGGTATAGAGGGCATAGAGGGTATCGAGGGTATTAAGGGCATAGAGGGCATAGAGGGTATCGAGGGTATTAAAGGTATCGAGGGTATCGAGGGTATAAAAGGTATAGAGGGTATAAAGGGTATAGAGGGTATAGAGTGTATAGAGGGTATAGAGGGTATAGAGGGTATAGAGGGTATAAAGGGTATAGAGGGAAGAGGAGGGTTATTTACCTAAGCTAAGGAGTTGGAAATATAAAGTATTTCTTTAGAGGGAGAGGACTCTTTAGAGGAGGAAACCCGTCTCTTTTTTAGGCCTTTAACTACCGATTTTCTAGTAACTAAAACTCTCTTTTAAGAAGACTTTCTCGAGGAGGGTATAGGCGTAAAACGCTTATTATTCCTATTCGAATAGTCCCGAGAAGGTCTAATCGGAAGGGGCCTTTTATAAAAAAAGGAGGAAGAAGAAGCTTTAGGTTTAAAACCTACCGCCTTTACTTTATCTTTATTTTCCTCGAGCTAAAAACAGTCTTTTATAGTATAGCCCTTTTTCTTATAATTCTTATAGAAGGCGGGTTTTTTGCTATATAAAAAGAATAGCTAATTAGAAGAGGAACCTTTTAAAGCTTGAATCCTTTTAAACTTATCGATTAAAGAGGAAGAAAGTAATTCTAAAGTATAGGCTTAGGCGTTATCTCGAAAAGCTTAAGAAATATTAGTTATAAAGCTAGAATAGGAGCTATTTAAGCATTTTAAAATCTAGGTAATAATCACTACCTCGAGGATTTTAATTTCTTATATATTTAGCTTATCGAAAAGCTCTTTTATTTTATTAAGATATACCTCGATCGAAGTATAGGTTTCGAGGGTTATATTAAATAGTTCTTTTATAAGAAGAGAATTCGAGGTGAAATTCACTAGATTATAAAGGGTTTTTAAAGCTTCTTAAGCTAACTTTGCAGTCGTATAGTGTTTTATTTAAGAGAGAGGACCGTCCTTAACTATAAGACGTATAAGGGCAAGGATTTCCCCTGATTTAGCATATAGATCTTAAGACACGGCTCCGGCGGCTTTCTCCCGAATAAAAACGGATTCTATTCGGAGTAACTAAGAGGAATAATTCGAAGAACCTTTTAGCTTGCTAAATTAGTAGTAGGTCTTAGTAGCCTAATTTTTATAGACTTTTTCGAGATATATTTCGGTATAAAGGTTAATTAGAAAGAGAGGAGGTAAGAAATATTAATCGAAAGGATATTAGTAAAGGAATATAATAAGAAGGGTCTAAAAAATATAGAGAAGGTTATGTTTAAAGGTGCGTTCGTCGTTATAAAGGGAAAGATTTTTATAAGGTTTTTTATGTTTGATATAGTCCTAAAGATATAGTTATAAAGATATAAGGTATAGGAAGAAGGAGAAGAGGAGAAAATAAGGAACCGAGTCCGATAAGATATCGAGAGAATTCTGGAGAAAATACGCTTAGTAGGCGCGACTACGTAAAAGGTGGGAAAGAAATTTGCTACATTTTTCCGATAACGTGATAGTCGGAAAATCGTTAGCAGGGGTCGGGGGTAAGTCCGGCTTAAAGGGAAGCCGGGCTTATAACTAATTAAGGAGTAAATAGGTGTAGAAAAGAGCAGGCTTATAGCTACGAGTAAGGTGATTATAAAGATGTAAATAGTGTGCGAAACGATAAAGAAATAGGTAAGATATGTATATATAAGGTTAATAATCTATCTAAGGTAAAGGGGGGACTAAGGCTTCCTTATATAGACAATCCCTAAGCTATAAGTAACTTAAGTGATTTAGAAAAGAACCCCCTATCTAGCGTAGTTATACATAGTAGGCTAATAGCTATTATTAGGTAAATATTATATTTATAAGCCTAGGGATTAATTCCGCAAGGAATACGAGGTAGCGTAGCGACTTAGCACGGATTATGCATATAGTCTCTACATACACCTCTTCTTAATCTGCTTATATCTTGCTTATATATGGGTAGAATAATATAAGGAAATATATATAGTATGCAGGATTGTATAGCGGATTTAATATATATTTTAGCGTATTTATGTTATGTGTTATTTATGCTGTATTTAGCCTATAGGCTGCGGGAGAGTATAAATTACTCCCTTATAAAGCCCTTAATAACTATATCTTTTATTTCTTTATTTAGCTTTTTTTAAAAGGGCGCAAACTTAATATAAGGCTGTTTTATATTTAAAGAACTAATACTTTTAGCTTTACTTATATTATTGCCTTAAGCTATATCTTAAAATATAAATCGGCTATGCTTATAAGCGTAAATAAGTATTATATAAGCTTAAAGGGGAGTAAGGTTAGCTTTAAGCTTTTTTAGCTCCTTAAGGGCCCTTTTATTAGTCTTCTCTTTTTCTTTTTCTTTTTTTACATGACTTTTTTCTTATTCTTTCCCCTCTTTATTATTAATAGTAGTCTTTAAAGCCTTATACCCTTTCTTTTTTACAAGGTTTATAAAGTTATTATCTTTATAGTTGCCGTACGTACTAAAAATAAACTTTTTATAGTTAATTTTTATTATAAAAAGAGCCGCTTATACTTTTATTTTTTTCTAACCTTTACCTTCTAAGCCTAATTTAGTTACTTTCGAAAAATAAGGCTAGGCTTAAACCTATATCTTAGCTTTAATCTTTATATATAAGTCGACTATTAATATATAATTCCCCGCTAATAAAAGCTTATATATTACGACTTCAATATAAGTAGTACGTAAGTTAAAAAGAGGGAGACTATTAATACTAGAGCGCGAATATTTTTAGTTATTATTAGTATAAACCTTTTTAGTTATACTAATAAAGTTAGCTTAAATACTACTTATAATTTTAGTAATAAATACGAAGAACTTAGTATAATACTATAACTTAGTGTAATACTATAACTATATTATAAAGCTCTTTTATAAGCTTAAAACTAGCTTTACCTTTAATATAAGAATTAATAAAAAAATCAGATAAAGTAACTATAATTAACTAAATATAATTCTCAACTATATTTAAGCTAAGATTAGCCCTTATTATAAGGGCCTTTTTAATAAAAGTCTTAATATACTCCTAAAATCTTCATTACTGCTTAAGTAAACTACTTTAAAACCTTGTACTTAATTAAGCACCTTAAAATATATAGCTTATAGTAAAAAGTATATAGCTTAAACTTAGTATTAATTTAATATATAGTAAGCTACCGGCGAGGAAGTATAAGTTTTATATTAAGTTTAAAACAATACATACTTAAAAGTAAGACTTATTTTTAAATATATAAGCTAAATTTACGTGTGTAAAACTGCTAGTAAAATAGTTAATAAAGCTAACTAAGTATATACTTAAGCTAAACTATATAAAAGAACTTAAAACCTTAAACAAAATAGCTATAGGATTCTTTTTAAGTATTATCTTTAAATATTAAGATAATATAAGTAAAATAAAGCGTTTTATACTTAAAACTATACTTTATATAACTTTTATTTTATTCTTTATTACTATTTTAAAGAGGCTTAAGCAACGGCCTAGTAAAGGTATTTATACTCGAATTTAAAAAAAAAGCTATTAAAAATAACCTTATACTATTTAAAGTCGTCTTAAGGTCGTAATAAGTATAATTAAAGCGTAAAAAAAGTAATATCCCTAGCTAAGCATAAGCTATAATAATAACTAAATCTCTTATAGCTAAGTACTATAAAGAAATAGTGCGATAATACCGCACTGCTAAAAGATCTCGCCCCGGCCTTAGTTAAGGGTTCAGACGCTTATTGTCGTCTATATGCTTATATTATATATACTAACGTATAAGTAGAAAGGACGCTTATATCTTACGTTCCGTAATACTAAGAGTATTACTTTTTTTACTTATATATATCTCTATTAATACTTATACCTTATTTAAAAGATATATACTAGCGCTAGCCCGCCCCGCTAATTTATATCGCTTATATATATTAAGTACTTATACTTTCTAAATACCCGCGCTTGCCTATGTCTATATATCTAGCTTATATACACAGCGCTCTTAGCTATAGCTTTATTTGCTTAAAAAAAGTATCTTTAAGGCTTTTATAAGATATATATAAAACGCGGCTAGTTAATTAATCTAAGCCTTCTACTAGTACTCCGGGCGAGGTTATAAACGCTCCTTAAATACTTTTAACTTCGCCGCCGGGCGGTAATATAGCCGCGCGCTTTAAATTCTCTTAACGCCGCTTAATTCTCTTAATACTATACCGGCGGTAGTAATATAGCTATATCGCTCTTAATACTCTTAATACTAAACTAGCGGCGGTAAAATAGCTATATCGCCGCCGCTAAAGCTATAAGCGCCCTTACTACCTTTATTGCTTTTACCGCGTTCTTTTCTTAATCCCTTTCCTTTTATATTGCCTTAAGCTAATAATCTATTTTATAATACTACGAGAGACTTTAAGCTATAGCTAATTTTATTAATTTTAATATAAAGAGGTTTTTTTAAACGCTTATATTAAGCCGCTTTAAGCTAGCCTAACTTAAATAAAGTAGCATTCGTAGTAGTATAGTTAGCTATAATGCCCTTATTAATACGTTTTATTCTTTTAGAAAGTTAAGTATAAGTAGCTTAGTATTATAAGGCCGGCCGCGTATAACTATAATAATATTCAATTTACGGATTTAAGTAATAGCTCCTTAAGGTCTTAAAACCTATTATTAATAGTAAAGTATTTAGAAGAAAGGAGGGGGTTTTTATTAATAGCTTCTTAAGCTATTATTATTTAAAGATATTCCGATTTTTATGTATTAGCTTAGCTTAAAAGCATAAAAAGATAGTATATATATAAAGTAAGGGAAGCTAGAATATAAAGCGCTTATTATAAAGCAATAATAACTAAGGCTTTAAAGTTAATAAAAGTATTATAGTTATAGTAAGTTAATACTATATAGTATTAAGATTAATAGCTTAATAAGTAACGTTTATACTTAAGTCTTTAAGCTAAGATAACTGCTTAAGGAATTGCCGCTTTTATAAAATCTTTAACTAAGTAGCTATTAATATATAAAATATCTTTTTATTTTTAATTATTTAAATAAAGGCATTATAAAAATATAAAAAGTTAAGGGTTCTTAAAAGTAAATAAGAGTTTCTATCTTTATAGGCGGTTTTAACCGGGCTATTAACCCGCTAGCTAAAGTAATAATAGCAGTTAATTAATTCGCATACTTACTACTCCCGCTATAGTATATATTCTTTTAAATTGTAGGCTTAAATATAGTCTTAGTATTTACTTAATTACTAATTAAGCTACTACTACGCCTTATAAAAAACCCCTTTACTCTTAAAGTAAATAACGCGCTTTTAAGCTAGTAGTGTTCTTTTACGGCTAAATTTAACTTCCTTATTATTTTAACTTTATATAGCGGCGGCAGCGGCGGCGGCTTTCTTTTCGGTGGCCTTATAAGTAAGGATAGCTTTAACCTTAAAAAGAACTTCTTTTTAAATAGGATTTTTAAGACTATTAGAATTAACTAAGTCTTTTTAGTATAACAAGATTTAGGCTTAAATATTATAATAAGTATAATATATAAAGAGTTATTACTATATAAAAGGGAAAATAAAAAGAAAAGTGTTTTAAAGGCAGCTTCCTTATTTATAAAAACTATAAAGGGCTTTAGTGCCCTTACTTACATATAACGGGCATTAAAAGACATATATAGCCTTTAGTATCCCTCTTTTTTCTTTATATTTATAAGGCTAAAAGCGAAGTTAGCTAAAGACTTTTAGTTAATAACTTTAAGAACTTAAAAAAGGAAAAGCTTAAAGCAGTTAGTCTTATATATATTATTAAAGCTTAAAACTTTAAACAAGCGTTTTTATATCTTTTAGCACGATAAGTAGGTTTATAATACGCTATAAATCTTATTTTTATTATATAAGTAAAATTTAATATAATAAGAAAGGTTGCTTACTTAAAAATACTTAGGAAAAGCTTATATTACTATTTTACTTTTAAAAGCTTTAAAACGAAGCTTTTAGTTACTATTATAAACATTTTAAAGCTAAAAGAAAGCTATTAAAGGCTTAGTATTATAAAAGATACTTAATACCTCTTATACTAATAAAGCTTAATATTTTTAGAGGTTCCGCTTAAGATCTTACTATATAGTAGTTTGCCGCTAATTAATATTATAAACTAAGGGATTAAGTAAAGGCCTATAATTATAATAATCCTTTATAATACTAAAATCCTACTTCTACGCTTTAGGAGCTTTGTTAGCGGCGGCTTCGACGGCGGCGGCGACGGCGGTGGCGGTATTACTATATACGTATAACGGGTCGGCCTTAACGGGGCTAAAGTAGTAGTTATGCTACTGTTCGTGCTGCGTGGCAGCTATTTAATTAAACCACTGCGTTAAACGGCGGCAGGGCAAAAGAAGACGAATTAACTAAGCTGCTAGCTAGTTTATTAACCACGCCTATTAAGGGTCTCGGTTGCACGGGCGCAGCCCGGGCCTATATAAGGCTAAGCCCGTAATAATAAAGATATTATATAAAGGCGGAAGTAGTAATCGAGCTTTTAAGTAAAAGGCTTACGGAGCTATATACTTATTAAAGCTTATTGTAGCTTACGATCGTATATAAATATAACTTAGGTTATAAACACAATTTTATAAATATGCCGTTTATAAGAACTTAACTACTTATTAATAGCAGCTTTATTTTTATAAAGAAAGCCTTATATAAAGCTATATACTTTATCGTAGGATTTAAAGCTTAAGGAAGATAAAAGAGGCAGGATCGTAGCTTAAGGGGCTAAAAGGCCTTTAAGGGATTTATTTAAGTCGCGTTAAGACGGCATAAAGGTATAAAAAAAAAGAGAAAAAGGTTTATCGCGGCGCTAAAAAGCTTTAAAAGTATTACGGGCGAGGGTCTTATAAATATATAAACGTATATATAAGCAAGGGTTTGTAGTAAGACCTTTAAAAGTATAATATATATATATAAGCAGACGAGGACAAGCAAAGGCGAGTACGGACGTATATAAGTGCGGGCGGGCGTAAGTATTTAAAAGATATAAGTACTTACTATACGCAGGCGGTATAAATAAGCGGGGCGGGCTAGCGCTTATACCTGTCTTTAAAATAAAGCGTAAGTATAAATAAGGATATATATAAGTGTAAATAATAATACTTAAAGCTAAAAGAGCGTAATTAGTAACTAAATACTATAAGTAAATAAAAAGGCTAAGTCGCCCTTAATTAAGAATATATACGGCCGGAACAAAGGCTTTTTTTTATTAATTAATAAGGCTACCCTCGCTAGTCTTCCTTTATTAATTAGCTTATAAAAGTTTAAGTAGTAAAAACTAAAAGACGCGCTTAAAATATTTATTAATAAGATATATAACTAATACTTATACCTTAAGCTTAAAGTAAAAAGCTTTAAGCTAAAAGCCGCTTAACTTAAAAGTGGCCTTAGTTTAATTAAACTTTGTTAAATAGCTTTATAAGCAGGATATGCTTATAGTAAAAGGCGTAATACTTTCTTATATATAAAAGGCTAAACTTTATATAAAGCGGACTTATACTAAATAAAAGAAAGTTTTACTTTAAGCACTTAAGATTTTCTTTTTTATATTAAAAATAAGTGTCTTTTTAAAAACCTAAATTAAGTCCTCTTTATAAATTTAGTAATAATAATATATCTTGTTTAGTCTTATTTTCTACTTTTTTATCGCACGTTTTTTATATTCTTTTTACTTAAAGCTAATAAAAGTTTATTACTTATAGCTTAAAACCTTTTCTTATTTTTTTTATACTTTTTCCTCCTTTATATTTTCTTTTTTAACTTTTTTAATACTTTTAAAACCCTTTTATTATGTTTTCTTTACTTAACTTTTAATTTTTATTATACTATTATTATATTACCTTTTAAACTCTTTAAAAAGAAACTATATCCTTTAACTTATTAAATAAGTACTAAATTAAGTTTTTATACTTTTTTATATTTTACTTAAACTTATTATAATCTTTTTTTTTATTTATTTCTTTTTAAACCTATTAAATACTTTTTATTATATATTTTAAAATATTGCCTTTTTTATAATAAGTTATAGTTAGTAGTTATTAACTACTTAGCTAAAGAAAAGGTTATAAACTATATAGTATAAGAACTTTATATATAGGTCTTTTAATATTTTACTTAATATATTGAGTTTTTTTATATTTAAGCTAACTACTTTAATTATAAAATACTAGTATTATAACTAATAAAGCCTTAAAGAATATGTTTTATAGTATACTTTCTTATATTTCCTTATGTTTTATTACCTACTTAAAGCCTCTTTATATAATTGTATACTTTATTTATAATTTCTTTATACTTTTTTAAAACATAGTAATAGCTTTTTTAAAAAACCTTATAAAGTCTTAAATTTATTATATTTAGACTTTTACAAACATTATTCTTAGTATAAGCGGTTTTTTTTGCCTTAAAAATAGGGCTTATATTAATTAATAATATACCTTATTTGTTTTATACTTTTTAAGTATATAGAATACTGTTTAAGTATATAGTAGCTACGCTTCTTAATTTATTAAGCTATAGTAAATATAAATATAAAGGTAAGCTTATACCTTTTAGTTCTTATGCTTTTTTACCTTTTATTCTTATAGGTTGTATATTAACTTTAGCTTTTCTTATACCTTATTTTATTTATAAAGCTTTTATTTAAATTATTTTATTTAGTTTATCTATTTATAAAGTACTATTAGCTTTAGTATTATAATTACGTAAAAGTAAAATTATAAGAACCTTATAAAACATTTAGCCGCCTTTATAGCTAGTACTACTTTTAATATTGTAACTTTCTTTTAATTATTTATAATTTTTTAAAGGTACCTTAAACCCTCGATCTTTATAAAAAGTAAGATAACTAAAAGGTTTCTTAATAAATATATAAGTAGTAAACTATAAGTATTAAAGGTCTTTAAAGTCCTCTTTAAAGCTATTTTAAACATAACTTCTACTATACTTTTTCTGGATTATAGTATGCTTATATTTTATAAATAATAAGCTTAAATAAACGACTTTTTATATTAATATTAAATTTCTTTTCTTTTACTTTAAGTATATAATTTACTACTATTAAGCTGTATATCCGCTTAGCAAAAAGTATTTAAAGCTTATTTTATTCTTTAATTTCTTCTTTACTAGAATATAATAGCCTATTAAAGACTTATAGCAATTTTTAAATAAATATAACCTTAATAATAGCTTATATTAATATAGAATTAAAACCTTATTAAACGGGTAATATTGTATCGCATATATACTATATAAAAAGTATTTTACTAAGGTTTAATAGAAGTTTTACGCTATAACAGGACAAATATCAACTTATTACTAAGTAAAAAAAACTTAAAAGGTTAATATTATATCCATAAGAGAAATAATAAAGAATTTAGTAGACTAAAATAACTATGATCCGCTTTAACGGCTTAACTATAATCCGGCTATAACTTTCCTATGCTTATAAAAGGCCTTTCCCCTCTTTTTGCTTTTTAGTTAAAGCTTAAACATTTAAGCAATTTAAATTTAATTTTTTTTACTACTTTATTTTATATACCTTAGTGCGTTATTCTTTTTTTAAATTCTTAGCTTTTCAATGAAATTAAACTCGCTTTTTTATACTAATTATATACTATATAACTTAGACTTTAAGCTATTGTTTTACTTTAAGCAACTAATTGCTATTAAAAACTAATTAAAATACTACTAAGTGCTTATTTCTCTTTTCTAATAACCTTATCTATAACTTAAATATATCCTACTTATTAAATATTTTTACTAATTATACTTATTCTTAAAGTATATTTTAAACTTATTTTAAGTTATATTATAGCTAAATATGCTTTTACTTATATTAATTCCAGACTCCTTTAAAAGGCATATTTATATAGTCTTTAATAATTTAGTAATATAGTATATATAGAAAGTTTAACTCTTATATACTTATAAGCTATATTATTATTATTATTATTAAGGTTTTACTAAACACTTAATCTAAGTTTCTAAAAAGATAAAGTTTATATAAAAGGGAAAAACTAAAGTGCTTAAAGTAAACCCTTTTTCTATTTTCATTTAGTTTTTATAATATAAAGTCTTATAAGTTAATATAAAAAGAAATGTGCCTTTTGCTATAAGTATAAACCACTTATAAAGTAGTTTTATACGGCTTAAAAAGGCTAAGGCCGCTTTAAACCTAAGCGGCCTATACCTTAAAGTATTATGCTTTAAGCTTAAAGT
Source organism: Ophiocordyceps robertsii (assembly GCA_027405785.1). Taxonomy (NCBI): domain Eukaryota; kingdom Fungi; phylum Ascomycota; class Sordariomycetes; order Hypocreales; family Ophiocordycipitaceae; genus Ophiocordyceps; species Ophiocordyceps robertsii. The sequence continues at coordinate 13,733 of JAPEBW010000683.1, forward strand.
ATAAGTAGTAGCTTGTTTATATCTTTCTTTTTACCGCTCTTCTTAATATATAAATAAACCTTTTTCTTGCCCCTTAAAAGAAAATATTAAACTTAGCACCTTATAAACTAAGATAAAGTTATTATAATAAAGGACCTTCTGTAAGCGTAGCTTAATATACTTAAAAGAAAGAAATAGGTTATAGTAAATACTTAAAAAAAGTTATAGTATACCAAAAACAATTAGCAAAAGAAACCAATAAAATAAAGAAGAATATAATAAAAAACAACCCCTTTAAGCTAAAAGACTTAGGTTTTTTTTTATACTAAACGATTAAAGAATTTAAAGAAGTAAGCTTAATACTAAAAAGAATAGTAAAGGTTTTATAAACTGATTTTATTTAAAAATATAGCTATAAGCTATAAGATTAAATTGCTTTATAGAAATATTATTAATAATACTATACTTTAAGAGTATTTAAAGAAGTTTATAAAACATAAAAAAAGTAGTAGTTCTTTTAAATAAATAAACTAAACAAGTAAAATAAGCATAGTATAAAGTAAGGAAGTAAACGTAAGTAAAGAATTTATAAGAGTATAAGAAGTATATAAACAAGGAAAAGAAATTGTAAAGATATATATATATAAAGTTAATAACTTATTTAAAGTAAAAGGGGGATTAAGGCTTTCTTTTATAGATTATTATAAGGCTATATATAAGTAACCTTAGTAATTAAGGGAAAGACTTATAATATAGCATACCTTTTTATAGTAAGATATAAGCTGATTTTCAGTTAATATTATATTTTCAAGCCTTAGAATAAAATATATAAGAAATGTAAAGTAGCGTAGCGACTTAGCGTAAATTATATCTATAGCCTGTATATATATCCCTTTATAGCCCGCTTGTACCTTGCTTATATATACGTTTAAGAAAAAAAAGAAAGAATATATTAATATATAGAATTTAAGAGCAGGATTAATATATATACTAGTATATTTAAATTATGCACTATTTCTACTATATCGAGCCTAAAGGCTAAAGGAAAGTATGTTTTACTCCTTTATAGCCTTCCTTAAAAGGTACTTATAGTATAAAAGCACGCTTTTATTTTACTTTTAAAAGTAAAAAAGAAGCCTTAAACAAGGATAAAATTCTTTTTTTTAGCTTTAAAACCCCTTTCTTTTACAATGAAAAACTTAAAGCTTAATAATTTAAAAAAAAACTTATATATAAGTAAACTATTTATTTTTATTCTTATTGCTTAAAGAAGAAATCTTTATATATATAAAAAACCTTAAAGTTATATAAAAAAAAGAAGAAAAAGCAAAGAATAACTAAAAGCCTTAATTATAAAAATTTATATTATACCCTTTTTAATTCTTAAAAGATCCTAAAACTTATAAAATAATATTAAGCTTAGTACCTTAGTAAATATATTTACTATATCTACTTTAAAATTTATATAATAGACTTTTATTTTCTTTTTCATACTATTACTTTTAAAATGATTTACGAAGCCTATACAGCTTCTTAGTATATATAATATAGGATTTCCTTTAGAGTTTTAAAGCAGATTAACTATTTATAGAAATTATAAGAATTTCTTTTAAATTATATTTATAGATATTATATTTTCTTTTATATTAAAATAGCTATATAAAGACAAGACTTCTTTATTAGCCTCTTTAAGACTTATATATTCTGCTTTATATATAAAGAGTACTATTTATTTTCATTTTTAGAAAGCCTAGCTTATAAGGTTATTATTTAAAAGGAAATAGTATCTAAAGATTAACGTATAGTCTATAAGGTTACTAGCTAAATTAGCATTAGTATAAGCTTTAAAAATAGCATATTAAATACTATATTATATTTATAGAATATGCTAACGGTAAGATATTTATTAAGGTTTTTCTAAATTTCTTCTAGTGCTTTAGAATGCGGAATCTCTAGATTAAAGTTAAATGCAGCATAAAATACTACTACGTATAGTATATTAAGCCTTTAAAGTAATACTAAAAATCTCGCGAGCTTAATCTTATTAATTATAATAAAATGTTTTTATTTATAGGTTTATAGTATTTAGTTTTATTTAATTACACTCCCTTCATAGCAGGGGTTTTTAATGTTGCTAAATATGTTTTAGTAAATCTCTTTATCTTATTAAGGGCATATGTTTCTTAAGATAAATATATATCTCCTTTTAATTTATTTAAAGTTATAGTTATTCTTAAGAAGTTTTATACTTTGCTTAAATTTTAGATCTTTAAGACCTTGCTTCTTTTAGGAATTATATAAGTCATAGAATTTTATAAAGGCTTAAAAAACAAAAGAATGTTTATAAATACCCCTTTGTCTTTAAGTAAGTAAAATAATTCTTACTTCCTTAAGACCTTAATTAATAAATTCTACTTAAGCATTAAACTTTATTTAAGACGGTATAAAGCTTCTTTTAATTTTATAACTAGCTTTATCATTTTATTATGCTGCTTTTTACTTTTACTTTTATTCTTATTATACTTAGTATCTTAATTTAATATTTAGTCCTTTTAACCTTATAGAATATTTATAGTGGTTTCTTTTAAATATATCTATTTAAATAAATGTATTTTTTCTATTATATTATAGAATTTTTTAATTATAAGGTATAGCTAGTATAAATAGGAGTTAAGTAGACTTAGGTTTAAAGATTGTAGAGAAAGTTTTAATGTAATTTAAGCCGCATATTTACTTATAGCTCTTAAATATTAAGCGGGCTTTATATCCTATTATATAGTTTTCATTATACTTTTTTATTTAAAGACTTATCCGCCGCTTAAAGCCTCTTTACTACTAAGAAGGTCTTATATTTCTTAACTATTAAGACTTATAAGTTCGTTTAGGTTTATTACTATAGCTTTATATTAGTATTTTGCGTTTAGACTGTTTATAGGCTTTATATAAGTCGTGGGCTTTATAGGATCTTTATTTTTCTTTATAATAAGAAGAATATATTTTGTATTATTACTATTATTACTTATAGTATTATATATAGAGTATTCTATAAAGCTTTTATAGTATTTAGTAGGCTTTTTATATATTCTTACTAAAATTCTTTAATCGTTTTACTAAGATTTACTATTATTATTATTACTAGTATTATTAGTATTAGTATTACTAGTATTCTTCTTTCTAGTAGTATTATAATAAGTATTATTATTATTCTTATTTAGCAGTCTATTTAAAGAAAGGATATTATTAAAATTAGTATATTTCTTTTTATTTAAGAAATTGCTCTTTAAGATAGTTATATCCTTAGAAATTAAAACCTTTCGTTTTAAAAATTTATATATTTTATACTTAGATTCTTTATAGCTTATTATTACCCCTTTATCCACTTAAAGCTTTAATCTATTGTCTAAGTTTTAATATTTATAAAATGTAGTGCTTTTAAATACTTTGGTTTTATCTAAGCCCTTAAAACTTAAAGCTATATTATCTTTCTTTTTTATAAGCAATATAACACTAATAGTAAAATACGGGGATCTATTTAAATTATATATAGCTGCTAAAATAATAGCCTCGCCGCATGTGTATTTTAGTGTTTTTAAGGTAAAAAGCCTAGCTTAAACTTTATAAAGTATAGTTCTATTTATTCCTTTTATTTTACTATTAAAATTAGGGGTATAGGTAGGACTTATAGCGCTTTAAGGTTTACTTAGTCTTAAAAAGGGCCTTTATTAAGTTATTATATTAGTACTACGCTGCGCTATTATTAATAAAATTACTCGGTATGCGGTATAGGTTTTTATTCTCTTAGTTAAGGCTTAGACTAAGGCTAAGGGCCTTACCTTTCACGAATTATCGTAAAGATTAAGGAGGACAAAGTCTAAGCGAGCTTACTTATAGCGGTGGTTAAGGCTACTAATTAATTTAAAAGGTCTTTTAAAAACGGTAGTTGTTTTATTTTAAAATAAATTAACGCAGTTTATAAGTTTTGCTAAAAAAACTATGCTTTTAGCCAGATCTAAACTAACCTTAGTATTATAGCTAGTATGCTTTTCAAGTCTATAACTATTATACTATAAAGGTCTAGAGATATATATAACCTTACTAATTATAGCTATATTATAGCTAATAAATTACATGCTTTAAAGTTAAATCGCTAGGCCTATAGCTACCTTTATCTTATAACATTAAAGGTAGTAGTTAGTAAAGCTATAATACTTATATTATTAAGTAAGTATAAAAGAAAAGAAATTTAACAAAACATTAAAAAAAAACAGAAAAGGTTTAAAAAAAGATAGTACTAATAAGACTATTTAATTAAAACAAGGAAAACTTTCTTTTATTTACTAAGAGTTTTATTTGCTTTTTATATAAGAAAAAAGGTTATATATAAAATTTTATTTTAAAGCTTTAAGTTACTTCTTATTTAAATACCCCGTTATACTTATAAAGCTATTACTTAAAAGATAATAAGTTAAAATATTAAGCTTTAAAAAACCCTAAAGCTTCTTTTATTTAACTAAAAGGTTTCTTACTAAGAGCTTTTTATAAATAATAATTTTTATAAAGCAATATATTTAGTTACTTATTAAGCTAAATTCTAAGAAAAGCTTAAGTATTATAAAATTTAGGCGGCTATGCTTAAACTCCTTACTTAGCTCTTAAGGAGCTACTATTAAACCTTATAACGGAAACGCTTAAAGCACGCGCTATAAAGGCTCGTCTAAGGAACGCAATAAATATCGCTAAGCGGGCCTTATTAAAGTTTTTAAAATAAAACTTTAAATACTTAAGGAGGCTATCTAACTATAGTTTATAACATTTTTAACTATAAAAAACACTATAAAAACCCTTAAGTAGATTCCGCTAGTATTTTTAAGAGATATTTAAGGATTTTAGCGGGATATCTTAACTATAATTCGGCTTATTTCTAACTAAGGAAATATCTTAAAAGAAATAGGATAGACTTTACCGCGATTTAAAATAGATATCTAAGGATATTTTAAGGATTTCCTTACTTATAGTTTATAGTATTTCCGATTAAACCTATATTTAGCTTTTTAAGTAATTTTACTAGAATTCTTATAGTTTATCTACGTATTAATAATAAATAGCTTAATAGTATAATTTAAGATCCTTAAAAATAGGTTATAAACTAAGTATAAAGTACGTAAAAATACATTTAAGAAAGAATAAGCTTTTTACTATCTATAAACCTTGATATATATTTATATGCGGTATTTTATTTATTATACCGGCCTAACTCGCGGTAATTAGTTTATAGGACCGGCCTTAACTAGCGGTAATTAATTCATAGTGCTAACCTTAATTAATAGTTATTAATCCGCGCTTTATCCCCCTATCTTTCTACTATAAGGTATAGTAAATAATAGCAATTCCTATTTATTAAAAATGAAATCCCTTTAATATCTACTAAGCTAAAAGTAACTATATTATAAGGTTTTTTAGTTTTTTACTAAAAAGACCTTATTAACTTTACTTTCGTCTTATAAATCGGGGCTTATAAAGGGATCGAAGCCGAAGTTAAGATAAGCTAGCTAAGACGAAAGATATATAAATAAGTAATCTACTTAACTACTATAACAGTTAAAGTAAGTTTTAGCTACGCTTGCTTATATAAGTCTTAGTATTATAATTAAGGCGTAATATAATATTCTTTTTTAATAACCTTAAGCTCGTTAAAATAATAATATAGAATTATAGCGGCTTTATAGTAATAAACCGCTTTAAGGAACTATTAATCCTCCGCTAAAACTAAAAGGTAAGGATAATTATAAACCTTAAAAGTAGTTCTAACTATATAAAAAAGTTATTATTACTATTCTTTTAGTAGAAGTCTTTATAAAAAACCTAGAAGGATTAAAGTCCCCTAAGGAATTTTTGTAAAAAGATCTTATAGCGAACTATAAACTTAAAATAGACTAAACTAAAGATTTACTTAAACTTACTATTAATAAAGTATCCGGATCTACGCTAAAGACTTAAAATATATATTAAAGGTTTAAGATATCCTTGAATCGTTTCCCCGCCTTTAAAATAAAAAAGAAGTAGTAAATATAAATAAGTCTTAATATATATATATTCCCTTTGTAAAAAGATAATAATACTAATAAGTCGTATTAAGATTATATTTATAAAGCGATATAAATAAAAAAGTAGTAAATATAATTTTTAAGTAGCTAACTAAAGAAGGACAATTAAAGCGAATATTCAGGCCGACCTTATTTACGCCGCAGGTATTTATAGTATAAAAGAAAGTAAAAAAAAAGAATAGATAATCGTAGATTTATAAAGAATTAACGCTATTATTTCTTTAAACGCGTACTTAATACCGCTTTAAAGTAATATAATAAAGCGCCTTTTAAAGACGAAGTTTATTAGTTTAGGAAATATATAATTATTCTTTTATTAGTTCTTATTTTATTAAGACTACTAAAAAAGGTTTATAGTTATAAGCTATTATAGGCTAAAAAGATTACTTATAATACTTATAGGTTTTAAGAACACCTTAATATACGTTTAAAGACTTATTAATAATATCCTTTTTAAATATAAAGAATATATAACGGCCTATTTTAAAGATATTATTATCTATTTAAATACGGTTAAAAATACTTTTAATACTAAAAGGTAATATTCCGCGCTTTCTATAACAATAATAATACCTAATTTAAACTAAAGCCCTTTTTAGCGTACTTATCTATATAACTCCTTAGATTTAAGGTAAACGCAATCGGCTTAATAAATATAAATAAACGCGTATAAGCCTTAAAGGATATCGCGTTCTTAAAGAACTTTTAATAGCTTAAGAAATAAATCGGCCTTATTAAGTAGCTATGCTATATAGTCTTATATTTTGCTAAAGAAGTTAATATCCTATAAAAACGGAAAACAGAGGTACTTAAAGTAAAACGGGAAGAGGGAGTCCTTTTAAAGGGCTAAGGATAAGTATAAAATACCTTAAAAACCGCTTTTTAGCTTACTTTAAAAAAAGAAAAAGCTTTTACGAATTCTACTAAAACGCTTATTTAGCTTTAATAATTTTCTACTTTAACCCCGCTTAATAACTATTTATTTCAATTAACGCGTCTTAAGAATAAAAAGTAATAGCTATAGCTTTTTACTTAAAAGAAGGTATAAAATAAGATAAAAAGACTTAATTAATACAGACTAAAGTTTAGCTTATTATTTACTTAAGCCGCGCCTTTTAAAGCGGAGAACCTCGATATTAGCTTATAAAGCTTAAAGTAGCTAGCTTAGTATAAGCGGTTTATAAGCTATATACGATAGTACTATTTATAGAAATATTATAAGTAATCGTCTTTACTAACTATATAAGTACTTATATAATTATATACTAAAGGTCCTTATTTCTTATTAATATAATATTTAATAATAAGCTAGTCTTTAGTTTTTAATACTTAAGCGAATTCTTACTTAAAGTATATTATATTTTAAGTATTAAGAGTATTATATTAAATACTTTCTTATATTTATTATACTAAGATAATAAGCTAATATCTTAAAACTTAAAAGGGGAATTAAAACGTTTAAAAGAACATAAGATAATAAACTACGTATTTCTTTATATAAAAGTATTAATTAAATTACCGCTTTACTAAAGAATATTAAATTAATACGCAGAGAATATATAATAAGGAAAGATAATTATATAGCTTAGTAATAAAGATAGTATCTTTCGACTTTTATTATTTTAGTTATAAAGTCTACTATACTTTATAAAGAATAATAAACGCTAAAGAGTCTATATTCTTAAGACTTATGCTAAGGAAATCGTTTAAAACGCTTACGCTAAATACCTTTATACCGGCTATACTTATATATAAAAAGATTTATCTTAAAGCTTCTTAACCTTAAAGCTTAGTTAATATATTAATAACGTTATAAATAGTTCTAAAGCTTACTTTTATAACTAACCTAATTAAAGTAAGATGCTAAAGTAACTTATCTCGATTTAACGCCTGCTAGTTTTATACTATATAATAGTAATAGACTTTATTACTAAGCTCTTAGTAGTTTAAGCTTAATAATCGGTATAAAATGATCCTATAAAAAACTTCTTTAAAACGTTATTAATTATAACTAATAAAATCTTTAAGATATATCTCCTTTTCTTAAGTAATAACTAGTTTATAGTAAAAGACTAAGTATAAGCGTTATATACTAAACTACTCCGCGTTAACTAAAAGATTCCGAAGGGGATAATCTTTAACTAAGATATAAAGTTTACTTTAACGTTTTAGCGGACTTTATAATAAGCCTTTTAATTTAAGATTCTTATAATTACCGCTTAATACTTTTAAATTAATAGCTTTTTAAAAAGGCGAAACTAAACTATAAAAGTAGCGCTATAATTCCTTACTACTAATTTCCTAGACTTATACTAAATTAATACGCTAATAGCTTTATAGTATAGATTTAATAAATCCTTTTTCTTTATAATTTATATAGCCTTAAACGAGCTTATTATAAAAAGAAAAATAGATAATATACTTTAGTTTTTTAGCGACTACTTAAATCTATAGAACTAATAGGTCTTATAAAAAAAGCTAAGTTAGCTATCGCTTATACTTAAGCCGTTATAAAGGATAAATATAATAAGAAATACCGCTAGCTAAAGTTTAAGCTTAGTAATTAAGTTTAGCTATAGCTTAGAAAAGGTTATTATATTACGAATAGTAAACCGGCAAAACTTTAAAAAAGATATACTTAGCCGTTTTAAGTTACTATTAAAGTAAGATAGCTTATATACTAGTTAAATATAAAAAGGCCGTTTAATATTTATTAAGTCGTTTTAGTAGTATAACTACGATTAATAAACGAGCTAGCTATATATTAAAAGCTAGTTTAAAATAAAAAGATACTTTATTTAAATAAGTAAAAAGTAAAATAAACCTTATAAAATTATATAATAGAAAAAAGTAGCGGAAAGGTATAAAAGGAGTTTCTTATAGCTTAAAAAAGCTAGCTAAGTAGCTATAACTTATAAGTAAATAAAAAAGCGGTGTTTTTACTAAAGATTATAAAGGCTTTTAAGAAAGCATAAAAAGGGTTAGTTACTTAAGTAGTTTAGATAAAAGTATAATAAGCGGTCTTTATAACTTAATATAAAACTTTTTAACTAAGAGAATTAAGCAGTTAAGCTTAAGTATAAAACTTAAAAGCTATTATACGTTATAAAAAACTATATTTTACCGCGCTTAAAGTAATTTGTTATTTTAATAATAATACGCCGCTGTTTACTTTAAGTAATAAGGCCTTTTTAGCTTTATAATATACCTATTTAAATTCTTTACGCCGCTTAACCTTTTTTTTCCTTTTTTAATAACTATACTTTCTTTAACCGCCGGCTTTAGCCCGCTATACCTTACTTACTTTTACGCTATACCTTACTTACTTTTATATATATAGCCTTTTTTACCTTAAGTTTATAATCTTTATACTTTTATTTTAAGTCTTTTTAGCGTTTAACGTCCTTTATAGCTTAGACTAGCGATTTTATAATGACTTTTTTAGCCTACCTTTATATAAGCCCCTTTACTTTAAATATAAAAAATATACGCGGGCGTTTAAGCTTTATAAAAATTAGGCGGCTATACTTAGTAGCTTTAAGTCTTTTAATAAGAGCTAAAACCTTTAGGTTTAAGCTTTAATTAAAACCTACGCTGCGTTATATAGCCGCGCTTAAGCTAACAAACTTAACTTAGATTTTAATACTATAAAGAACGGCTTATATTACCCTCTTTAAATACTTAACTTTTAAAACTTACCTTTTAGCTTTATACTATAGTATAAACTAAATAGCTATTTTTATAGTAACTTAACTATCCTTTTTACTTAGCTCTTACTATTTAAAAGCCCCCGCCGCCTATATATTTTCTAAGGCGTAGCCGGAAATCTTTACTACTAAATTAAATAGCTAATATTAAACACTCTTAAGCTAGCTAACCTCGCTATAATCTTAAGGTCTATAATAGTAGCTATAGCTAGTAGAAACCCGCTTTAACTAAATAATTTAAACGATATTTACGCTGTTTTTAACTATATATTTAAAGCCTAGCTTAACTCGTTTATAGCCGGATTTATAATAGCGTTTTAAGCTATTATAGTAAAAACCTTATTGCATTTTACACGAAGTTTAGCCCGCGCTATAAGATCCCCTCTTTAGCTTATAGCCGCTATAAGTCTTTAGGACCTTTTTAATCCCGCTTAGTATATACTTTTCCTTTTAGCCGCTACGCTTAACCTAGAAATATAAAGACATATAAGCGCCTTATTATAGTTTATCCGCTATTTTACTTTTACTAAAAGGGATAGTAATATCTAGCCTTGCGATATATTCCGCCGCGTAATCTTATTAAAGCTGCTAGTAATAACTAATTTAATCTTTTATAAGCCCGGCTTTATAAAGTTATATCTTAGTAATAAGATTATAATAATATAAAGTTTCCGCTTAGCTATAAACTACGCTAAGTTTTACTTATAAGCCTGTAAAAAGTTTAAACGCAACTTAACTTTATCTTAAGCGATAAAGTTCTTACGTTTTAATATCCGCTTTATTAGCTATACTTACTACGCACTTTTTATTCTCGCCTTTAAGAATCCTTTTATAGCGTGGTTTTTTAAGACTATTAAAAACTTTTAAAACCTTAATAGTAAAAAAGCGGGTATTAAGGCTATGAAAAACCTTATTATACGCTTTTATTTAGGAGTATAGATATTTAATACCTTAGTATTAACTATACTTATTATAATTAGCGGAATAACTTAGGTTTACTTAAATATTATCTTAGTAGCTAAATATATATCGGTAGGCGGAAACGCTTAAGTAATAGCGCTGCGTAAAAAGGACGATAGGTTAAAAAGTCCGGCGATAAAAAGTAAAGGATAGCTATTATAGCGGTAATAAGTAAGATATAATATCTTACTTATAAGCGGCTTATAAGGCTAATAAGTAGTATAAAGGATTGAGTAAAAGATTAAAAATAGTATAGAAAGTAAGTAGGATAATAATATAAAATAAGACTTAAATAAGCTAGCCTCTTATAAAAAATCTTACTATAAAAAACGAATATTCCTTATTATTATAACTTCTTATAGTTTAATAAGCACTAAAACGCATACTTAAAAAGAATTTAAACCTTATTACTAGTTTTAGCTAAATACGCTAGTAGCTTTAATAAGATAAGATATATAACTAAGACAAAATGTCTATCCGTCCGACTATATAAAAACATTGCGCGCTAGTTATTATATAGTCGGATAATTAACATATATAGCAGATATAGCGGATTTGCACCTTAATAGCCTCTTTATCTCGATATACCCGGTATAAGAGATACGATAGTAAAAAACCCGCGTATATACTGCGGTAAAAAACCTATACCTCCGTCGGGAATCGAATAGGGTGCTGCGCGGAAGCCGGGCTTATAACCACAAAATGTCTATCCGTCCGAATATATAAAAACATTGCGCGCTAGGTATTATATAGTCGGATAATAAACGTATATAGCAGATATAGCGGATTTGCACCTTAATACTAAGTAAGTAATAAAGACTTATAATAAAGCTATTTACTTACTCTCCTTAGCTACTTTACCGCTAATAGTTTAATAAACCGAAAAACTATTAAAAAGATAAAGATAGTATTTAATAAATATAATATAAAGACGCTATTAAAAAGCTATTACTTAGCGCCCTTTTTTTTTTACCTTAACTTAATATTACGGAACGTAAGATATAAGCGTCCCGGCTACTTATATGTCGGTATATAAAATATAAGCATATAGACGATAATTAGCGTCTTAACCCTTAACTAAGGCTAGGGCGAGACCTTTTAGCAGTGCGGTATTATCGCACTATTTCTCCGTAGTAAATAGTAGTAATTCCTAATTATCTAAACGGAAATCCCTTAAATATCCGCTAAGCTAAAAGCGACTATATTACACGATTAAGTACTTATCCTATAAGAAGTTAAATACTAAACGACATTTTCTTTAATAAAAAGCTTTTCTTAGCCTTTAAGCCTAACCTTAATAATAAGCACCTTTTCCTTAATACGCTAATAATAAAACTCTAAGATAAGCAGGCCGTAAAAGTAAAAAAGGCCGCGGCTTACTAAGTATACCGGTTTAATAATCCCCTTTACTCTTTTTTAAGGTATTATACCTTAATAGCTTATAAAGCTAAACGGGATATAAAACGAGTCCCGCTTAGACAAGCTAAGACTACCGCCCTTTAAAAGGCTATCTACCTTTAAAATACTAATAGAAAATACACTATAAAACGATAAAACTTATATAATTAAGTAAACTAAATTTAGTATTACTTAAATAAATTAATTATCCTTTAAATAAAAGAAGTAAGGATAAGCCGACCTTAAAACCTTATAGCCCCTTACTTACTAAATTTTTTTTAGAATCAGCCTATAAGAAAGTTACTTTTTCCTTAAGATAATAAGCCTAGCGAATATTTTTACCGCGTATTGCTAATAAAGTTTAGTTTAAGGGCCTTAACTAAAAATCCGCCTTAAAGGATATTTCGTAGTTTTTTAGTTTAGTATTACTATATAGCCTTATCCGCTATAGCCACGCGAATTAAAGCATTTTCAGGACTTTTAATTTATAAAAATAAGCCTTTTATACTTAAAGCCCCGTAGTATACTAAATTTTAAGACGTATATAAGACGAAATGTTAAGCGCTTAGCGAGAGTATTAAGACTAAGACCTTAATAATACGCGATAAGGATATAGTAAGCAATACTCTTTATAGGCTAAACTTATTTATACTTAGCGCGTTAATACTAAGACTAAGTATAGCCTTAAGCCCCTTAATTAGAATAGTAGTAATATTAAACGAATAATTCTTAAGTCTCTTTTAAATACTAAGAAAAGAAAACGTGCTTTTTAAGCTTTAAGAAAAACCTTAATTATAAGCCGAGAATATAAGGAGATTTAACTTATTAAGACCGCTAAAAGTATCTTTAAATAAAGTTTAAGAAGATAATAAGGCTAGTATATTTTAAAGAGTAGACCGTTTTATTAACTTTATCCGCCGAAATATTAATAAAGGCGAGGCCTATATAAAAAAATTAGCTATTTAATTGCCCTCCTTCCTTTAAAGAAGTACGGCGGAATAGTATTTTAAAGACCTCTTAAAACTATAATAAGAAGAACTAAGTAAGCTTAATATCGGACTAAGCTAATAAATCTTTGCTTTAAAAAAACGGTACAAAATCCAGTTAAATATAGCGATAAAAGTACTTAATAAAGAGCACTTTATTATAAAAGATATAATAGCGGGGTTTAACTTAAAGTCTAAAATATCGCGCTTATAATATAAGGCTAAGGCCGCGCTTTATTAGCTAAACTACTTTACTATAGTAATCTACTAAAAGCTAAATATTTATTTTTAAAAATCTTTATAACGTTTAGTAAAAAACGAGGATATTAATAAGTAGATTAATAAATATAAAGAAATTCTTTCTTTGCTATAAGTTAAATATACTTTAAGATCTTAAAAGCACTTATTAGCGCGAAAGAAATAGGTTTAACCTATAAAAGGGTAAGGGCTAACTAGCTATACTCTTTACGCACTTAAAGGATAGTCTAGGACGCCTTAGATATTTATTAAGGGCTCGCTAAGGCCGCGGGTTACGTTCTTAAACCGCTTAGTAAAGGCGGATTTTTTATATACCTTATAACGCTTACGAACCTAAGGGGAAAACCCGTTTAAATAGCTAAGGATAAAAGCTAAAGTCCTCCGGCTTAAGAAAGAAGGAACCTTTAAAACTATATACTTACTAACGCTAAGGCTAAAGCGGGTATACCTTAAAATTAAAAAAGGAACTATAGTAAAGACCGATAACCTTTTAAAGAACGAAAAGTATAATATAAAAAGAGCTTAAATAAGTACTAATAAAAGCTTAAAAGAAACCGTAATTTATATTATAGTAGACTTAGTTTAAGAGGCAGATAAAGTATATAGATTTTATAATAAAGCATTCCCTTAAAAGAATAAGCTTTATTAATACGTTAAAGATAAATACCCCCTTAACCTTAGCTAAGACGTTGCTATATAAAGACGTAAACTAGTATAATAAGTAGTTAATTAAAAACTATAAAGCGTTTAAATAGTTAAGGCTTCCCTTAATATCTAACTATTAAGCCCCGATAAGCTATTACGATTTACTTATATATACTTACTAGTTTATAAAAAAGAAGGGCTTATAATAAGCATTAAAGCCTATATAAATACTAAGGTAGACCGAAGCCTTATTTAAGCTAACTTAATAAAGACCTTTTTAAAATATAACTATAAACTCCTCTTAATAAATTCTTATTTAAAAAGTTAAAAAGACGGCTACTATTAAATAAGCGGAATTTACTATATATATATTAAGAAGGCTAATCGGTAGCCTTATAGTTATAAAACTAAGGATTAGCGCTTAGATAGTAAAACGCTTAGCGGCTAATATATTGCTTAGCTAAGATTTTCTAGTTTCTTATTAAGGGGACCTTATTAACTTTACGTTAGTTTTATAAATCGGGGCCTATAAAGGGATTAAAGCTAAAGTTAAGATAGTCCGGCTAAGACTAGTAATATATAGATAGGTAATTTACTAAATTACTATAACGATTCTAGCTAGTTTTAGCTACGCCTTACTTATATAAGTTTAAGCGCCGCTATTAAAGCATAATATAGTATTTTTCCTTAACGACCTTAAGCTCGCTTAGACGATAATATAGGATTATAAGAGCTTTATAGCAATAAACTATTTTAAGGAACAACTAGTACTCCGTTAAAGCTAAAAAGTAAGGATAATTACGGACCTTAATAAGCAGTTCCGGCTTTATAAGGAGGTCGACGCTACTACTCCCTTAGTAAAAGTCTTTATAGAAAATTTAGAAAAGATAGACCTTACTAAGAACTTCTTATAAAAAGATCTTATAGTAAACTAAAAGCTTAAAATTAGCGAAACTAAGGACCTACTTAAACTTACTATTAATAAAGGCGTCCGGATTTACGCTAAAGACTTAAAATACGTATTAAAGGTTTAAGATATCCTTTAATCGTTTCCTTGCCTTTAAAGGGATAAAAGACTAATATATATAGATAAATCCGAATATATACGCATTCTTTTAGTAAAAAAATAGTAATACTAATAAGTCGTATTAAGATTATACTTATTAAGCGATAAGAATAAGAAGGTAGTAAATACGATATTTAGCTAGCTATCCGAATAAAAACGATTAAAACGAGTTTATAAGCTAACTTTATTTACGGCGCTAGTATTAATAATATAGAAAATAGTAAACGGAAAAGAAAAGGGATAAGTAGTTATAGACTTTTAGGGGATGAACGCTATAACTACCTTAAACGCTTACTTAATGCCCCTTAAAAGCGATATAATAAAACGCCTTAAAGAAAAGAAGTTTATTAATAGATTAAACGTAGAATCGTTTTTCTACTAATTCTTAGTTTATTAAGACTACTAAAAAAAGTTTATAGTTATAAGCTATCTCGGGCTAAAAACATTACTAATAATACTTATAGGCTTTAAGAACTCATTAGCATATATTTAAAGGTTTATCGAAAACCTCTTTTATTAATACTAAGAATACGCGGCGGCCTATATTAATATTATTATTATTTACTTTAACATTGCTAAAGAATACTTTTAATACTTAAAGGTTGTATTTTACGCTTTCTATAACTATAATATTACCTTATTTAAACTAAAGTCCTGTTTAGTATACCTATATATATAGCTCCTTAGATTATAAGTAAAGGCTATTAGCTTAATAAATATAAATAAATACGTGGGAGCCTTAAAGAATATTGCGTTTTTAAAGAACGTTTAATAGCTTAAGAAATAAATCGGCCTTACTAAGTAGCTACGCTATATAGTCCTAAATTTTGCTAAGAAAGTAGATATCCTATAAAGATAAAAGATAAAGCTACTTTAAGTATAATAAGAAGAAGGAGTCCTTTTAAGGGGCTAAGGATAGGTTTAATATACCGCGAAAGCCGCTTTTTAGCTTACTTTAAAAGAAAAAAAGGCCTTTATAAATCTAACTAAAAAACTTACTAAGCCTTAAACAATTTACTACTTTAACTTTACTTAATAACTATTTATTTAAATCGATATATCTTAAGAATATAAAGGAGCGGTATTATAAGCTATGCTATAAGAAGAGCTATAGTTATATTCTAGCGAATAACTTAAAGTTAGGCTAATATATAGCTAAAGCCGTATAGTATTTTACTTAAACTCTACTAAACCCTAACCTAAACTTAACTTAAGTACGGGCTACTTAATTAATCTTTATAAAGTAAGAAGCTATATAGCTTAAATAAAGATTTCCCCTATCCCTCCTTAGCTTTAAATAAACAATTATTCGGCTATATAGTACTAAACTAAGTCTATATAGGCCCTTAATATATTTAAATCGCCTTTTAGATAAGGTTATACGACTTAAGAAGAGACTTACTAACTATAATATAGCATAAGTAAGAAGCTTACTTATTATAAAGGGGCTATACTTTAAGAGGGCAGGAGGGAGGGCTAAGAGAGGCCGATATTTAAACTAAGGTTAAATAAGCAATTATCTTACTATAAGTATAGGCCGTTAAAACGAGCTACTAAGTTTTAATAAGCTAGTAGTAGATTTAATAGCTAATACGCTAGTTTAAGGCCTTAATATAAAAGCTAAAAAAGATAGGAAGGATATATATATAAAGAGGGGCCGGCTTATTAACTAGTAGCTTAATACTACCTTATAATATAATAGCGGGGGCCGTAATACTAATAAAAAAAAGGAAGCAACGAAAAAGAAAGACTAGTAAAAGCTACTTTTAGCGCTAAGAAAGTTCGATAACTAGCGTCGCTACTTTACGCATTAAGCATAATATATATAAGAAAAGTATAAGATCGACTAAGACTTTTTTTTAACCTTAAAGGAGGTTTTTTCCTTAACCTATAATAACTTAAATATAAGGCTATAATAAACTATAGCAAATTATTATAGTACCGGTATAAATTAAGGTTATAATTAATAGGAATTCTTTAAGTACCTCGATTTTATTTACCTTAACGTTAATATCTAATTATAAGCGGCGGCGGCTATTTATATAATAAAAGAAGAAGAGAACTAAACGTTCGCGGCGTTCTTCCTTAAGTTTAAATAAAGGCTTTTCGAAGTAAGAGGGGGGTTTTAGCTAAATAATATATAGATCGTGTTCTTAAAAGGCGCCTTAAGCCTTCGCTTTAAGGAGGTACTTATAATAGTTAACCTTTTAACTTTAAGCTTCTTAGCGTATATTAATCGGGTAGCGTAGATTATAGTAAAGCTAAAAAGGGTTTAGTAAACTAAATAGCCGTTCTAAGGCTAAAAGAAGGTAATAAGGGGGGCGATTTAAGACTAAAAAGACTTAAAAGGCGATACCTTAATAAGTAAAATTAACGCTTTAACTTAGATAAGAGGAGAATAAAGCTAGTTTAATATATAAAAGTATTTTGCTTATAAAATAATAAGGTATATTACCCGCTTTTATAAAAAGAAGAAGGAAGGAACCTTATAAGTAGCTATAGCCTTAGCTAAGGAGGTAATTAAAGTAAATTTTAATTTAAGAAAAAAGAAACCTTAATACGAAGTTAAGCGCTAAAAGAGAAAAAGAAATAGTAAATAGCTTAAAGGTTAATAAGGAAATACCTTATACTAAACTTAGTACTGCTTAAAGTTAGTATTAATAAGAAGAAAAAGCTTAACGTACTTATAGATATAAGCTAAAACTACTATATTATAATAAGTAAGGGGGTAGCGATAAAGCTATAAATGTTATTTATAAATAAGATAAAAAGGCTATTATAGCCCTTTTAAAGGATATACTAATGCTTTAAATAAATAGGATTATAGCGTTTAAGATAAAGATTAATAAGCACTTAAAATAAATATTCGCTTATATAGTACTAAAGTTAAGCTATAATATATTCTTAAGGAGACTGTAAATAAAGAAAATTAAGGTAGTTTACTATGCTAAAGAGGACCGGATTTAGCATAGAAAAGTGGGGATTTAAATTAGCCTTTAAGGGTTAAAAAAAGCCGCGAAGATCGTTAATATCTAAGAATCGAAGCTAGTAAGCGCCTTTATCTTCGCAGCGGAATGCTAATAAAAAAAGGCTTAAAATGATAGCTAAAGGCGATAATAAGCGCTTAACGTAAAGGTAGTTATAATAAAGAACGTAAAGAAGGCCCTTTAGCTAAAGACGCTTATTACCTTAAGGGACTATATCTTAGCTTAAGCACTATAAGCTTATTTAAACCTTTTCGCACTTATAAAGGCGTATAAGCAGCCCCTATTTTAACTAAAAATAAACTATAAGATTTACCTTACTTTATATAAGGATAGTAAAGAGCCGCTATTACTATAAGGGCCCCTTTATAATATATTAAAGGAATAACTCCTTGTCTTTTAAAAGACTTTAAATAAGCTACTAAAAGTAAACATTATCCGCTTAAGCAGCTTATTAGTCGCGGCGCTAGTATTATTTATAATAAAGGCCGATAGCCGCTTATACTTTTACTATAACTACTAAGCTTTAAATATAATTATAAAAAGAGATTAATATATATTACTATTAATTATAAAGACGCTAAGGATATTAGCGAAGGTATATTAGTTTACGAAACTTAACGTTATTATAGCGTTTTATAAGATTAAAATCGCGGAGGGCTTTAAGTTTAAAACGGCCTTTTAAATAAAGTTCGGACTAATTAAATAGTAAGTATACTTCTTTCGCCTTATAAAAACACTAGCTACCTTTTAACGCTATATTAACTAAGTGCTAAAAGACTACCTTTATTAGTTCGTAATAGCATATATAGATAACGTTTTAATTTACTTATTAAGGTCGCTTTATAACTACTAAGATAAGGAAGTAAAGGTGCTTAAAAAGCTAAAAAAGGTAGGCTTTATATTAAACTTATAGAAATACGACTTTATAACGAAAAAAGTCAAGTACTAAAGTTTTATTATATAAGCTAAAAGCAAGGTTTAATAAGACTTAAAAAAGATCTAGGCTATTTAAATATAGTAAGCGCTAAGGAATATAAAGGGTGTTTAAAGCTTTCTTAAGTTTGCGAATTATTCTTTTGCCTTTATCCCGCTTTATATTAAAGCTTTACGGTACTTAAATAGCCTTTATAAAAAGAACGTAGCCTTTTTATAAACTAATAAGCACTAGCCTATGTTTAAATTTATTTAAAAAGCATTTTATAATATGCTAATATTATAGCTTTATAACCTTAAGAAAGAGATATACCTAAAAGCGGACTGCTTTAAGTACGCAATAAGCGGTATACTAATATAAGTAAGACTAAATAAGTTATAATACTTAGTAGGTTTTTTCTTAAAACGACTTAATATAATAAAGTATAACTACTTATTTTATAATTAAGAGTTACTTATAATTATACGATATTAAGACTTTTAAAGGGTAACGTTATATAATATATTAGCGTTTATAACATAAAAAGACTTTAAGAATTGAAAGTAATTTATATCAAAAAGAAAGTTAAATAAAAAGTAAAGTAAATAAGAAATAAAGCTCGCTTTATATAACTTTATTTTAAAATACTACTTAAAAGGGTAAGCGGTAGTACTTAACGCTTTATCGCGCCGCAATTAAAATAAGCTAAAAAGAGCATTAAACGAAAAGGAGATAAGATATATAATCTAAATAATCTTAAATAGCGCGCGATTAATAAGATATTAAGTTCCTTTAAGCGGTAAGCACGCGAACTTTTTATAACGATTAATAAAAAAAGAGCATATTATCGTGATAATATATATAAAGTAAGAGAATATAAAGTTAATCGCTTATATAAGTAAGATAGATAACCTTATACTTTAAGATAAAGGCGGGGCGAATAAAAGCGGAGTTTTGCTAAAACTTAACCTAAACTTAGCTTAAGATATACTTAATAAATAAGTATAACCGGCCTACGTGTTTAATAAGTAAGAGATATAAAAGCGATAAATAGTAATATTGCGAAAGAAAAAAGAGTATTAAGTAATATTTTAAGCAATGCGGAAAAGCGATTAATCGCTTACCTTAAAATAGTAATAAAAGGTTTTAGTAAGTAAGTATATAATTAATATAAGAGGGCGCTTTTACTTTAAAGACCGCATTTAAGTATTAAGTAAGGCTTAATATATTAAGCAGGGGGAGGATAAAAAGCTAAATAAGCTTTAAGTATTAATTACTTAGTAAATATGCGACTTAATAGCGGTAAGATACTTAAAGCGCGAGGGGACGCTTATAATACTAGCTTAAGAGTTTTTTTAGCTAGGCTAGTTATTAATAATATACCGGCTTATTATAAACTATAAGCTATATAGTTAAGGCTATATTTAAAAGTAACTTTAAAAGGGGCTCTTTTAGCTATTACCGCCCTTTATATAGTTATTTATATACTTAATAATAGACTTTATAGTTAAGCTACTTTTAATAAGGACTAAGGGCTTAAAAAACCTATAAGTAATAATAGATAAGCTAATAAAAGCGATAATGCTAAAAGTAATACTAACGATAAAAGTAGTAGCGTGCGCTATTAAGTTTTTATAATCTTACTTCTACTTTTATAAAATACTAAAGTTTATTATCTTAGATTAAAGGACGAACTAAATAAATTAATTTTAGTAAGTGTTTTACTACTAAATCGGGGTTTTAAGGAAACTAAGTTTAGCTTACTATCTATAGATTAATCAGGCGATAAAGCGCGTAAACTAAAAAGTATAAGCCTACTTTTATATATACGTTTATTATAAGTAAGAGGACTAAGGGGTATAGCTACCTTATACTTAAGCGGCACTTAATAACTAAGTAGTTTTAATAATAAGTATAAGCCCTTTCTTCGCTATATAAAAATAAATACGATATTAAGCCGATTTAAATCGCACGAAAAGAGAAACCGCTTATACTAAACGTAAAGAGCGTCTAGAACTTTATATTAAGGATAAGGAAGGTTGCTAACTTTCTTTAAATAGTAATCGTCGCGTTATAAGTAAGATAAAAAGAGATAGTAAACCGGTTATATAT
Source organism: Ophiocordyceps robertsii (assembly GCA_027405785.1). Taxonomy (NCBI): domain Eukaryota; kingdom Fungi; phylum Ascomycota; class Sordariomycetes; order Hypocreales; family Ophiocordycipitaceae; genus Ophiocordyceps; species Ophiocordyceps robertsii. The sequence goes on from JAPEBW010000683.1 coordinate 34,848, forward strand.
ACTAGTAAAGAGACTTTAAGTAAGCGATAAAGTATAGTTTAATATAAAAAAGTATACTAAAAATAGGCTTTTTTAAAAGCTTTATTAGCTATACTAAAAGTATATTATAATAAAGGTAGTTAGCTTATATATAGTAAAACTTAATATACTAAAGGGGGTATATTAAAAACTATATATAAAATTCTTCCGCTACGCGGCAAATAACCCTTTACTTAGCTAAGTAGTTAATAATTATAAGCTACTACTAATAATTAAAAAAGATAATAAACTAAAGTATATTATAAAAAAGATTTAATAAGCTTAATAAAGATAGATTAAAAAGGGGAGGTAACGCTAAGTTTTTATAAAGTAGTATAAATATGCTAACTTAACTTAATAACTAATTAATAACTTTTAAGATATAATCGCCTTAAAGGAGTTTAAGGGACGTTATAGTAATATTATAAAGAACGATAAAGGTAAGGCAAAAGAACGATAGTAAGCTAAGCTAAGGAGTAAGAAAAAGGATAAAGAAGATAGCGGAGAAAAAGGAGAAAACTAAGAAAAATAAAAAGGAGTTTCGGGCTATACTTAGCGGATATTAAAAAAATCTAAATAATAAGTATAATAAAGATATACTATAAACGTATACTAAGTATAGATAATAATAAGATAAAGATAAGATATAATAAGATTTAATAAGATATAAAGTAAATATAGATAAAATATATAAAGAACTATAACTTAATTTAAGCGAACTACTTCTTACTAGCTAATATTAATTAATTAACCTTAAACGTTAAGGTATATTTAAGCTTAGCGCGCTATAGTAGCGGTATAAGCTAACTCCGTATATTATAATAGTTATTAGCGATATCTTTTTAATTACTATTTATAAAGGATTAAAGAATATATATATAAGTTAGTATAATAGTCTTTAAACGTCTTTTAAGATATATAGTTTTAAAGCGCGTTCGCAGTAGTAGCTATATCGCTAGTATATTAATATCGTATTAGTATCGTATTATATATAGTTTAAAAATAAAAACGTATAAGTAAATAGCGAAAAGTAGTATAAGCGTAAGAAAAATAATTATAAGCTTAAAGTAAGGCTTAATTTTAATAAGGTTTATACTTAGTATCCGCGTTAAAAAACGCTATATATTTAATATATATAAAGTAAGGGGGGCGCTTTATAGTAGTGCTATATATCGCGCTTTGCTTACTAAGCGATAATAGCGGGCGCGAAGATTAACGTAAAGGCGTTAGTATATAGTTACTAAGCGTGCTAAGAAGTTTAGTATAGGAGGACGCTTATAAGCTAGCGGGAGATAGGGCGCGGGGGACTATAGTAAACATTTTAAAGCGCGGTATAGCAGAACTATTATAAAAAGGGGCGCGCGTATAAAAAGATTAATAATTAAAGAAAAAGAAAAAAGAAAAGGGCAAGAGGGAGAGAGGAAAGGTATTTATGCTTAAGGACCGCGGATAGCGGGAAGGTAAGACGTGCTTTAACTACTAATAAGAGCAGTAAGTAAAGGGGGTATATTATACTGCCTTAGTGCTATTTAAGACGAAATAGCGGCGTAAATAAGTAAGCGTATAACGTATTTAATGCTATAGCGTAACGTAATTTAAGAAGATATATTAATATATAATTATAAGTATAATAAGGATAACTATACTAATTAACGTTAAGCGCGGAGCGGCGGGCGGGGCGGCGATATTATATACCTTAATATATAATAGCTTTAAGGGGGGATAGTATTCCGGGCTATACTATAAGAAAAGCTATAGTTATACTATAGCGAATAACTTAAGGTTAAGCTAATAGATAGCTAAAGCTATATAGTATTTTACTTAAACTTAGCCCGACTTTAACTTAAACTTAACTTAAGTTTTAGCTACTTAAGCGACCTTTATAAAGTAAGAAGCTATATAGCTTAAAAAAAGATTTCTCCTTTCCTTTCTTAGCTTTTAATAAATTAATAGTTAACTATATATTACTAAACTAAGTATACGCAGGCCTTTAATAAGCGGCTATAGCTTTTTACTTAAAAGAAAGCACGGAATAAGATAAAAAGACGCTACTAGCCTAAACTAAGGTCTAGCTTATTATTTACTTAAGCCGCGCTTTTTAAAGTAAAGAGCCTTAATACTAGCTTACGAATCTTAAAGTAGCTAGTTTAATATAAGCAGTTTATAAGTTACGCACTATAGTACTTTCTATAAGAACGCTATAAGTAGTTATCTTTACTATTTATAGAAGCACTTACGGAATTATATACTAGAAATCCTTATTTTTTACTAGTATAAAATTTAACGATAAGTTAGTCCTTATATCTTAATTCTTAAGCTAATTCCCGCTTAAAGTATACTATATCCTAAGCGTTAAAAACATTATACTAGACGCCTTTTTATATTTACTATATTAAGATAATAGGCCGGTATCCTTTAACTAAGAAGGGGAATTAAAAAGTATTTAAGAAGATAAAACAACGAACCGCGTATTTCTTTATATAAAAGTATTAATTAAATTACCGCTCCGCTAAAAAATTATCGATAGATATATACAGGATATATAATAAGTAAAAATTATTATATAGCTTAGTAATAAAGATAGTATCCCCGGACTTTTATTTTTTTAGTTATAAGGGTTACTATACTTTACGGAGAACGATAAACGCTAAAAACTATATATTCTTAAGACCTACGCTAAGGAGATTATTAAAAACGCTTATACTAAATATTTTTATACTAGCCGCACCTATATATAGTAAGATTTATTTAAAAGCTTCTTAAACTTATACTTTAATAAATATATAGATAAGGTTATAAACGGCTATAACGCTTACTACCGCAATTAAACTAACTAAGGTAAGATATTAAAATAGCTTATCCTAATTTAAAGCTTATTAGTTCTATACTATATAATAGCGATAAACCTTATTATTAAGCTCTTAGTAGTTTAAGCTAAATAATCCCTTTAAAAAGATCTTATAAAGAAAATATTTAATACTTTACTAACTATAATTAATAAATTCTTAAAGATATATCTCCTTATCTTAAGCAATAATTAGTTTAAAGCGGAAGACTAAGTATTAGCGTTATATACTAAGCTACTCCGCGCTAATTAAGGGATTTTTAAAGGGATAATCTTTAACTAAAACGTAAAGTTTACTTTAGTATTTTAGCGGACTTTATAGCAAGCTTTTATATTAAAGCTTTTTATATTTACCGCTTAGCACCTTTAAATTACCGGCTTATTAAAAAAGCGAAACTAAACTATAAAAATCGCGCTATAATTCTTTACCGCCGATTTCCTATACTTATACTAAACTAATACGCTAATCGTCTTTTAGTTTAGCCTTAATAATTTCTTCTTCTTAATAATTTACGTAGCCCTTAATAAGCTTATTATAAAAATAAGAATAAATAATAGCTTTTAGGTCTTTAATAACTACTTATACTTATAAAACTAAGAGGTCTTATAAAATAAAGCTAGGTTAGCTATTACTTACGCTTAAGCCGCTATAAAGGATATAGATAATAAGTAATACCGCCCGTTAAAATTTAAGCCCAGCGATTAAGTTTAGCTATCGCTTAGTAAAGGTTACTATATCGCGGATAGCAGACTAGCAAAGCTTTAAAAAAGACGCACTAAGCCGTTTAACGTTACCGCTAAAATAAAATAGCTTAAATACTAGTAAAATATAAAAAGGTCTTTTAATATCTATTTAGTCGTTTTAGTAGCATAACTATGCTTAGTAAATTAGCTAGCTATACGCTTAAGCTTAGTTTAAGATAAAAGAATACCTTACTTAAATAAGTAAAAAGTAAAATAAATCCTATAAAGCTATATAATAAAGAAAGGGAGTAAAAAGCTAAAAAAAGAGTTTCTTATAGCTTAAAAAGGCAAGCTAAGTAGCTATGACTTATAAGTAGATAAAAAAGCGGTCTTCTTATTAAAAATTGTAAAAGCCTTTAAAAAGAATAAAAGGAGTTAGCTATTTAAGTAGTTAAAATAAGAGTATAATACGCGGCCTTTATAACTTAATATAAAACTCTTTAACTAGGAGAATTAAGCGGTTAAGCTTAAGTATAAGACTTAAGAACTACTATAAGTTATATAAAGGAGTAAAATATACTCTCCCGCAGCCCTATAGGCTAAATACAGCATAAATAACACATAACATAAATACGCTAAAATATACATTAAATCCGCTATACAATTGTACAGACTATACATATTTCCCTATATTATCCTACTTATATATAAGCAAGATATAAGCAGATTAGGAAGAGGTATATATAGAGACTATATATATAATCTATGCTAAGTCGCTACGCCACTTTATATTCCTTACGGAATTAATCCTTAGGCTTATAAATATAATATTAACCTAACAATAGCTATTAGCCTACTATATATAACTACGCTAAATAGGGGGCTCTTTTCCTAATTACTTAAGTTACTTATAGCTTAGGAATTGTCTATATAAGGAAGCCTTAGTCCCCCCTTTACCTTAAATAGATTATTAACCTTATATATACATATCTTACCTATTTCTCTATCTTTTCGCATACTCTTTATATCTCTATAATTCCTATACTCGTAGCTATAAGCCTGCTCTCTTCTACACCTATTTGCTCCTTAATTAGTTTTAAGCCCGGCTTCCCTTTAAGCCGGACTTACCCCTAACCTCTACTAACGTTTTTCTGACTATCACGTGATCGGCAAAATCCAGCAAAATTCTTTCCTACCTTTTACGTGATCGCGCTTACTAAGCGTACTTTTCTAGGAATTCTCCCTATATCTTATCGGACTCGGTTCCTTGTTTTTCCCCTCTCCTCCTCCTTCTTATACCTTTTGTCTTTACACCTATATCTTTAGGACTATATTAAATATAAAATACCTTATAAAATTCTTTCCCTTTATAACGACGAACGCACTTTTAAACACAATTTTCCCTATATTCTTTAGACCCTTCTTATTTTATTCTTTTACTAATATCCTTTCGATTAATATTTCTTACCTCCTCTCTTTTTAATTAACTTTTATACCGAAATACCTCTCGAAAGAATCTATAAAAAATATAGCTACTAAGAACGGCTACTAAATTAGCAAGCTAAAAGGTTCTTCGAACTATTCCTCTTAGTTACTCTAAATAGAATCCGTTTTTATTAAGGAAAAAGCCGCCGGAGCCGTCTCTTAAGATCTATATGCTAAATTAGCGGAATTCCTTGCCCTTATACGTCTTATAGTTAAGAATAGTCCTCTCTCTTAGATAAAACACTATACGACTGCAAAGTTAGCTTAAGAAGCTTTAAAAACCCTTTATAACTTAGTGAATTTTACTTCGAATTTTCTTCTTATAAAAGAACTATTTAATATAACCCTCGAAACCTATACTTCGATCGAGGTATATTTAAATAAGATAAAAAAGCTTTTCGATAAGCTAAATACATAAGAAATTAAAATCCCCGAGGTAGTAATTATTACCTAGATTTTAGAATGCTTAAATAGCTCCTATTCTAGCTTTATAACTAATATTTCTTACGCTCTTCGAGATAACGCCTAAGCCTATACTTTAAAATTACTTTCTTCCTCTTTAATCGATAGGTTTAAAAGGATTAAAGCTTTAAAAGGTTCCTCTTTTAATTAGCTATTCTTTTTATATAGCAAAAAACCCGCCTTTTATAAGAATTATAAGAAAAAGGGCTATATTATAAAAGACTGTTTTTAGCTTAAGGAAAAAAAAGATAAGGTAAAGGTAGTAGGTTTTAAACCTAAAGCTTCTTCTTCCTCCTCTTTTTATAAAAGGCCCTTCCGATTAAACCTTCTTAAGACTATTCGAATAGGGATAATAGGCGTTTTACGCCTATACCCTCCTTAAGAAAGTCTTCTTAAGAGAGAGTTTTAGTTACTAGAAAATCAGTAGTTAAAGGCCGAAAAAAGAGACAGGTTTCCTCCTTTAAAGAGTCCTCTCCCTCTAAAGAAATACTTTATATTTCCGACTCCTTAGCTTAGGTAAATAACCCTCCCCTTCCCTCTATACCCTTTATACCCTCTATACCCTCTATACTCTCTATACCCTCTATACCCTCTATACCCTCTATACCCTCTATACCCTTTATACCCTCGATACCCTTAATACCCTCGATACCCTCTATGCCCTTTATACCCTCTATACCCTCTACCCCCTTTATATTTACTATACCTCTTTTATATACACCTTTTTTATATACCTCTTTAAAAGAGAAAAAGAAAGCTAATATAAGAGATATTATAGGACCTTTAAAGCCTCTTCTTTCCTCTATTTCTTAGGTTGTTTTTAGGGTAGATAAAAATGTTATAAAAATAAAAAAAGGGAATATATATAACTTTATCTTTAATATAGGGGCTTCTAAGCATATAGTATATAATAATTCACTCCTCTCTTCTTATAAAGATATATATATAACTATTACCTAGGGAAAGGCGTCTTCTATTATAGTTAAAGGCATAGGGAACTTATATTTTAAATTTCCTAATAGCAATATACACTATATATTAAAGAACTACCTTTATATACTATAAATTAGTGTTAATATAATAAGCTAATTATCTCTTTTTAATACCTCTGCTTTTATAAGTAAAGATAATATTACTCTCTAAGATAGAGAGGTAAATATACTTATATAAGGCCTTGTTAATAACGGCCTTTATTATATCCTTATAGTTATAAAGACTCGCTTTTAAATTAACAATAAAAAATATAATATAAAAAGCTCTATAAACAATATACCTATAGATAATATATCTATAAACAATACAATATCTATAAACAATATACCTATAGATAATATATCTATAAACAATATAATATCTATAAAGAATATACCTATAGATAATAAACCTATAGACAATACCTTTATAAATAAAGATAAAAAGAAGACTATAAATATACTTCTTTAGCATAAAAGATTAAGATATATAAATTATAAATCACTATATCGATACTTAAGAAAAAGGTATTTTAATATAAATATAAACAAAGCTAATATAATAAAGATAAAGCAATGCGAAGCTTATATAAAAGCTAAATAAATAGATAAAAAGAAAAAGACTCCTTTAAGAAGGAAATATCTCTTTTTAGATAGAATATATACTAATATTTAGGGCCGTATAATAACCCCTACTTATAATAAATACACATACTTTATATCCTTTTTAGATGCTATAACTAGATATCTAAGAATATACCTTATAAAACGCAAGGCAGAATATCTGCCTAAATTCTTAGAATATTAATAGGAATTAGAAAATAATATAAATAAGACTACTATAAAAGAGGTTTTCTTTAATAATGTAAGAGAATTTATATATAATATAAAACCATACTGCCTAAAAGACGGCCTTATATATAATATATGTCCTACATATACCCCTTCTTCTAACGGCAAAATAGAAAGGATAAATAAAACTATACTTAATAAAGTCCGGGCTATGCTTTTTACCTCAAACCTACTAAAATACCTATAAGGTGAGGCTGTTTTAGCAGTGATATATATATATAATAGGTCCCCGCACTCTGCTATAGGTTTTATATCCCCTATAAAAAAGAAGAATAATATAGCTTTAAGTCTAAAAGACTTAGATAAAATAAAGATATTCGGAAGCACTATATTTTATAAGAATAAAACTCCAAATAATAAACTAGAGCCTAGAGCTTATAAAGGGGTAATAATAAGCTATAAAGATACCGCT